>JAIQCU010000014.1:0-168808 GCA_022114935.1 Leptestheria dahalacensis | reverse complement strand
TGATTGATTAGCCGAATGTTCAGCTATGCAGCTAAAGCTGGTCATCTAGAACTACTAATTGATTTCTCTTAAAGTAACACGTACAGCGATACATAGTATTTAATTAATATGGTAAAATGTTTGACTGATAAGCTAAGTTTTCACTATGCAGTTTCTGTCTTTTACTACTATGCTGTCAAAAATTGGCTATTGTTTAATTCACGTTGGAAAATGTACATAATGGAAATGTGGGCTTCGACATTTCTTGACTTTATCCCACGTATGCCAGTGAAACCCACTCAAGTGTCATTTCGCTGCTCTCAAAGAGGTTTTTGTCTGTGCGTTATATATGTTATATACTTTAAAATCGATATGAAAGAGCGCAGCGAGGTATTACATATCTAGGAAACGTGCTTGTCCTCTGATGAGCCCCCGCGAGTTCCATGCTCGGCTCACCTACACACACGTGACATGCGTGGAACAGAAGAACGATATATGTTTCGATTGCCGTGCAACACGTCAGTTTAGTTCTTGCGCTGGAACGGCTCCAGCAGCACGCTGCTTTACACCTGCTGCTTCATTCTTTGCGCAGCCAGACAAAGAAGGTACTGTTCCATGAAAACAATAACTGATATTTAGATATAGTATATATGTTTAAGTTAAGTTTTAACTGATATGGATCTATCCATCTATCGTTCTTTCCAGTCGAACAAAGAAGGTACTGTTCCATGACTTTTCTTTATTACTTTCACTCAGTACCGTTTCTATATTGAAACTGATAGTTGACGTTGTAGGCTGCAGATAGCTTGACCAGTTTATGAACCATTGAAATTTCAATAAAATTTATTGTTATTTCTTAAATTTAATATTTAATTCTTTATGTGATAGTGACATTTGGCGATTCATCTGTTGATATAGTACCGTAATAGTAAGGCTAGTTGGTTAACTGGATTGATTTTACATAAATTCATAAAGAATATACGCAATTATTGTTATACTATTGTTATTTGAACGAATCCGAATTAACTGTCTGCTAGTCAACATTTGTATCGATTTCTCCAACCTATGAACCTAGGTATCTATGCGCCATGTCCCATGTGTATATATGTATCTATCTATCTATCTATCTATCTATCTGTCAATCTATAAATCATTTTATCTGTCCTATCTACCTATCTGTCTGTTTCGATCTATCTACCTGTCTATTCTGTCTGTCTGTCTTTCTGACTCTCTGTCTGTTTATCTGTCTGTCTACTTACCTATCATCTACCTATCAATCTGTCATTCTATCTATCTATCTATCTATCTATCTATCTATCTATCTATCTATCTATCTATCTATCTATCTATCTATCTATCTATCTATCTATCATCCTATCGATCTATCGATCTATCTATCTATCGATCTACCTATCCATCTATCTATCTATCTATCTATCTATCTATCTATCTATCTATCTATTAGTCCTAACATTTCAAACACTAGGTCCTACTACTTTATTTCTATTATTGTTATATCTAAATTAAACCTCACTTTAATTTGCGTAATTTTTTTTAGATAGATTGAACGTTCCATCGATTTTCCTAAATCACCTCCGGTTTTTGAAGAGAAAGTAAGGTTAGAAGATCAAAAAAGAACGAGGCAGGGTCGACGCATCGCAAGTCAAAAGAGTGAAAATTGACGGCGAGGGCAAACGCCAGAATTTCGTTATGCTAATACTACTTGCAATACACGAACACATGGAGAGAGATAGAGAGAGATAGATAGCAGTGCGACATCTATACGATATAGACAAATGCGAAACAGCACCCGAGTCAGGATTCATGAAGGATATACTCCTGCGGGATTCTTACTCATCCCTCGGTCCTTCCGTACATGTTTAAGGTGTTACCCGACCTGCAGCTATAACGCGTATGATAAACCCCCTATAACCATCACTAGATGTGTGGATCAGTTTGTACTTTACTGCAGTACTTACTTTACTACTTACTCTGCTTACGAAAAAGCTGAAGATAATACAGTGCAAAAACCAGCAGATCTACCAGCTCTATGGTTCCAGTCTGGTTGCTTGTACTGAAGCAACTGCTGATATTCGCCCAGATCCAGCAGGTAGGTAGACGGTTACCAGTAGGTCCGTTCAACAGGTGCTCGACTTGCTGGTTTTGGCATTGGCAGATTGAAAATCAAACTGATGGTTTTCTGTTGGAAACAGCAATCCCCCGCTGTGATTCGTTGACAAAAGCCGGGTAAGGGGAACGAAAGCTTCTAGATTGACCTCAGGGCTTTTGAGTCGCAGTAGTATTTACATTTGATCGATGGGGACCGAGACCTCGTGGATACAGGTCCCCTTTTTGGTGCGCATCTCGACTGCATGGACTGGCACGGGGTAAGGTGGCTGATGGTCAAGTTTACCGAGCTGAGATGATTGGTACGTGTCGAGCTTTGTGTGCACCAAATGAATGCAACTGTTGCCGCGAGGGGGATTGGCAGCTAAGAAACAATAAAAATTAAATTAATGAAAAATAGAAATATGAATAATCCAAGTTGAAATATTTCTTTAATGAAAAGATCATTGGCGAATCGAAAAATTACACAAAATTTAATGAACCAGTAGAAAATCAGATGGATTTGTATTGGTCGTATAAAAACCCTTGCGGTGGGAGTTGCCAACCCCTCGACTGTTGCTTCAATGGCTTTCTGACGTCAGGCTGGTGTCACAAGTGGCAACGTAATAAGCGAAACCCGCGCAGCCCCAGGAAACATTCAAACCCGAATGTCAAGCAATCACTGCGAGGGTTTATTTGTTCTGTCTTTTTACATAAAAAAAAAACAGATTCTTTCTCCATGTGCTGCATCGTTTCCCCCGGCTGCTGCTACTTCTGCTGCTTGTTTTGACTCTTGTCTGTTCTTTCTGGGGAAAAGTTGATTGATGATTGCTTCTAAAGTTTCGAAGATAGAGCGGTCAAAAAAATGCGGAAGGTAGAACGGTTAGTAGTTGGTACGCTAGTCAAGTTTCAATGAAATCGGGTAGTAAATTTTGCCGATATAAAATTCTAAAGTTAGAAAGATCCATGATTTCTTGCCTTTCAGAACCCTGGTTTTTCACTCTAGACTGTACATGTTGCCTATACAGCTAACCTAGCCTAGCTATTTTAGTTCAGTAAAGGTCTACTGTGATATTGTCTTGTTTAGTTCATGTTTTGTGGTGTTATCTTAGGAAGTACCTATAAGCGCATTGATGCGATATCCCTATATGGTTCGAGATGTAAGAAGTTGTGTGGTATTCTCATCGAAGAATGACTTCTTTTTAGATGGAACTGATTGTGGTTTCGAATATGAAAACTTTGGCTAAAGTTTCAAAGTATGAAGAGAAATTATTTGATAACAGTTTGAGAATATAGGTACATATGAGCATTGAGGATCATTTGAGATCGATAGAAAGAGAGGTAGAAAGATAGTGTAGATAGATAGAGAGATACATGGATAGACAGACGGATAGATAGATGGATAGATAGACGTACAGATAGATAGATAGTTAGATAGATGTCCAGAGATCTCTCTATCTTTGTAGATAGAGAGATACATGGATAGATAGACGGATAGATAAACAGATAGTTTGTTAGTTAGTTAGATAGATAGTTAGATAGATAGAGAGATAGATAGAGAGATAGGGAGCTAGATAAACAGATTGACAGACAGAAAGATAAGTAGGTAGGTAGATAGGTAGATAGATAGATATAGATATATAGATAGACAGACAGATAGACAGACAGACAGATAGATAAATAAATAGATAGACAGTTAAATAAAGACAGACAGATAGGTAGATAGATAGATAGATGAACAGACACATAGACAAATGCCATGATAAATATCAGAATAACATCATAATATTAGCATAACACAATGTACTGGATAGCGAATATTTACAAGACATCGTTAGCATGATGATATAATACCCTAGGACTATAATTTCTTAAGAAAGCCGGTTCCCTGGAAGTTCTAGTAGGCGAACAAACGAGATTCCTAAGTACAATACTGTCTTCTTACTAGCCACCAGCGTTTCTTGGTATCTCTATGAAAGTATGATTACTTTCCTATGAATATGCCAATAATATCGATGTTCTTCATAAAGCAAAGTTTAGGGAAAGTTTGACGAATGATTCTTAGTATTATGGCTGCACACATTCAGGAAATATATCAATGAAATACGTGTTCTAAATATAGGCGTCATAATAACAGGGAGATTCACAGGGAAAAACTCACAAATGCATCAGAATATATCAAGTTGTTATAACTTTTAAGTATTATTAATTCATATATAAAAATATTACCTATGATACATGTTACGCATAATAATATATAACATACAAGTGTATAGCAATAACCTGTACGTAAAACTCTAATTCGTATTTAACATTTTGAGATATGCATTCTAAGAGTACTTGCTGGGGACTAGTTGATTGCTTATTACTCCCGAACTATCAAAGATAGACTAACCCAAAAAATACTGAAGGTAGAGCTAAAAGCATTCAGTTCACTGATGAAGTTTGATGGAAATCGGCTGATAAGTTTCGCCAAAATAAAACGCTGAAATCTAAGAAAGTATAGTAAGTGGGAACCTTAATTCTCTGCCTGATTTACTTGTTAGTCAAATGCATTAAATTTAACACCATTAAGTTAACGATTTAAAAGTCAATATGATTGTTAATGTGAGATTAACGAATATGCATTACATTTCATAGATATTAGTTTAATTTGAGTTAATAGCAGTAATCTCTAGCGGTTTATTATAGCCCCAGGGCAAATCGTAAGCCACCGATCCCGAGCCACGGTTCTAAATTACAAAAACAAAATTAATACTAATTAATTATATTCGATTCTAATTAAACTCAAGTTAAATTAAGTTAAACGTTTTTACCTAAATATTTGAACTTTGAAACCCTAGGAAATAGGTAGACACTTGCGCGTAGAAGAACTCTCGCGCTCAGACGAAAAAGCTTTACGTAGTAATTAAGTTAATTAACTCCTAATTGCATATAATTAGCTGTGTTGAAGGTTTACAGCCCTGTAGTGCTACAAGAGAATGAGAAGGTAAACTGGCAGCTCGAAATTAAGAATCGGATATTTCAGCTGCAACACGACATGGTTTAACTTCGTGAGTTGTACGTGAATGTGCACTTAGCGACTCGACTCCTGTTTAATTTTCAGTCTAATTAACTTTAAATAGATTAAATAACTAAGAGGAACCCTGCTCTCTTAAGCAAGAATTTCGAGGAGATGAAATTGTCGTATTAAGTTTAATGGTACTCGTAACGAATGATAGAACGTGAATACATTACTTTTAAACAATGGTATAAAAAGACTGAATTACTCAAAGATTCTTGTTTCGTTGCCTAGCAACCGGGCAATTTGTAATAAGAAACTTCTTGTATCTCTCGGTTCCTTCTTGTTACCGGAAACTTACCGGAAGACTAGCAGCTGGACTCCGACTATACGAGAGGCCTATTATTAACTAAATTCTAGGAACCAAAATAGTAAATAGGGAACGATGATTAGTACGATTCAAAGGATGAGATCGTTACTATTGCATGGCTGGTTGAAATAAGCGACTGCCTATTATAACCAAGTGATTTTATTGCTACACGGCTTGTAATTGGAGCTTGTGAGTATAATTAGCGGATTAGATTCAGCGTGTAATTGTCCGGACTTCACTTTTGGGATTTCTGAATGACTTCCTTCCATATACCCCCCCTACCCGTAATGAAGGGATTTCACAGCATCTAGTTAACCTCTATAAAAGTTAAAGCTATTATCTATTCTATGTTATTATACTCAGATGATAGATAGATAGATAGATAGATAGATAGATAGATAGATAGATAGATAGATAGATAGATAGATAGATAGATATATAGCTAAACCTCTGTTACCTAGATAAACATAAAACATAAAAAATTAATACTATATAAACTATTAAGGGTTTGATTACGTAATACTGTTTTTATATCCTGAGGGTAAAAGACTGGCTGAGGAACACAGAGTACTTAGTGGCTCATTAGTGACTTTTACATGTATAATTTTTTAAATAGACTTTATATTATCCTGTTAAATTATTATATTGATATAATATTTAACTTATAATCTATATATATAAATATTTACGTAGATGGTTTTCCTACTTTGTTGATACAGTTGGGACTGGCGCGGAGCGGACATTGACCGACTGAGATCACCATATGCGCACGGGCCTGAGACAATTTCCATCAAATATCACTTTTCACAACCAAATCAGATCGGATAATAAAAAGGAAAACAAAAGTTGGAAAAAAAGTCAACACACTATACCCGGTGCGAGAATTGATTTTTCCCACGTCTCGCTGCCCGCCGAGTTTATAGTGTTGCGCATCACAGCGGCGTTTGACGGAGATTGACTGCTGAGGAACAAGCAAACAAACAAACAAGCAAGCAGTAAGTAAGCAATAGGTTAACAAACAAACAAGTGAAATATGGATAGTTGGTAAATAGATCTGGTAAACTAACAAACAATATACAATGAAGAATAAATATGCTAATAAAGGGGTGAACAAACAAACCAACAAACGAACAAACAAACATTAACTCTAGTGATTTGAGCAAACAAACCAGGCTGGGTAACTAGCAAGTCATGAATGATCATCAATAATCCATTCATAATACTAGTATGCTAGTACAGATGTACTAGCCTTCTACAATATGCTAACTTACTAAACTTGCTAACTTGCTCATTTACTAACCTATTAGTCAGCTAGCTTACTACTTCACTAAACAACTAGTTTGCCAAGTTACTACTTTGCTAATAAATCACTACTTTTGCTAACTGCTAGTATGCTAACCGACTAGTTTGCTAACTTCCTAGTATGCTAACTTACGACCTTGCAAACGTACTAATTTGCTAACTTACGAATCTGCTAACTTGACCCTTGACTAATTCAAAGTTAGCAAAGTACTCTGATAGTAGCCCAGCTTAAACTAGCCGGTGTACTTAGCCACCGTTAGTGCTAACTTGCTACTCTCTGACTTAAAAGTTTGCTAACTTGACCCTTGATCTAGTTAAATGTTAGCCAAGTACTCTAATAGCAGCCCAGCTAAAACTAGCTGATGTACTAGTCTACCCAGTTAGTGCTTCATGTAACTAAATTCACTAACCAAGCTGTGCTTTTATCAAAGGGAAAGATTCCGCGGTTCGTGCTCGAGTAGTATCGACAATGGCATTACTGAATCGCCTGATTCAAATCCAGGACCGGGTGGAAACGCACGTGTTCACATTTGTGGTAACGAGATCACTAACTCGGGACCTGCACCGCGACGTTACATCAAAGGAGTTCGGCTACGGTCACCACCGGTGGGCCATCACGTTTTCACGTGCCGGTAAAATACTGGGAGTCTACCTGGTGTGGAGGAACCCGTCCGAAGGGATGAGAGTCTACGTCGACTTCTCCTTCACTCTAGTCAATAGGGAACATTTCAGTGCCAATGAATCATTCACGGGGCGACAGATCAAATTCACTTACGATTCACCGGCTCAGGGGAATCGTCGCTTCATACCGGTCGATGAACTCTGCGAGCGGAGTTTCACCGACTCCAGCGGCGAGTTCCTGCTCGAACTCACCATGGCTAACGTGAGGACCCTCTACGAGACGGAACTGCGACTGCCCTTGACAGGTGGGTCATTTTCTATCTCACTCCCCTTTGTTGCGACGCTTTTGTGAGGCTTTTGTTGGTCTGGAGCTGTCTTTCTCCTCTCTCTCTATTTCCTCCATTCTGCACCGAGGAAAAGCTTGTCTCTGCGAGAACAATGGAAACCAACCGCGTGGAAGATGTGAAAGTTCCTCCTTTCTCTGGGAAATTCACAAGTCCATGCTTTGGATCAATCATGGGCTAAAGATGGGTGCTAGCCGACTTGTGGATGTAGCTGTACCTCGGGAAATTGAACTTGTAGCCGAGTATTGCCCAAAGTTCCTCTATGTGCCCTAAGCGGATAGTCAGAGCAACAGCTGTTCTAAAGACTTAATAAGAAGTTCTAATTATATATCTTAATGAATATATATATTAAACATTTCCATAATATTTAGGATATAGTGTTGCTCGCATTATGTAGTTGATTAATAGGTATCTTTGTATCGGATCATTCAAGTATGCAAGTTTAGCAGCGTTAACTTCACTCTTTGGACCAATCATGGACATAAGATGGACATTCTTCATATTAAACATTACATTATGTATAGTATATTGTTTATGGCATTAGTTGTGGAAGATTCATTGGAATTACAAGATACAGGATCAATCATGGACAAAGGATGTGCGCAAGGCGACTTGTGGATGTAGCTCTGTACCTCTGCAAATTGAACCTCCGTATAGCCGCCCAATGCAAAATTCAGCATGCCCTGTTCCTACTGAATCGCATGCTGCTACATGCTGAACATGCTTCTTCGCATGCTTCTTGCTGCTGAATGCAAGACAATTGATGAAAAACTGACCAAGTCCGACCTCCTGCTAAGCATGCTTAATCGTACTGAATCTGATTTCAGCATGCTGAAAGTGCTGGATGTGGGCCAATTTTAGAAGCAGAAGCATGCTGAAAGTTATACTTAAACCGCAAGAGTAAGAACGCGTAGCAGATATCTGAATTTGGTCTGAATTTTGCATGGGGCGAGTATTACGGATAGTTACTAGATATCTTATTGGGTATTTACATTATAAGTATATTAACTTGTATAGTACATAGCCTATAGTTGTAGTTACTATAGACATGTAGTCAAATATATACGAAGTAAGGAGATATAGGGTTAGAGGTATGGGTACAGTCTAGTGCAGTACAAACGGGTTCTTGCTGGGGAAATTTTGATTGTTTATAACTCCCAGAGTTATTCAGTTAAAGTAATCCAAAAAATACCAGTGGTAGGTACAGTAGTAGTTAACACAGTGGTAAAGTTTCGTCTAAATCAGACAATTAGTTTTGCCAAAATTTAATCCTAAAATTTGCAGATGCTTTTTTTGCTCTGGACTGTACAGATGGATATAGGTAAGCAAGATAGATAGGTAAATGTATACCAAATGAAATAGAACACATATCGACTACTAGATTATGTACAAAGCGATTGATCAATCGTACGGACAAAAGCCGTATTCAAGGCGACTTATGGGTATAGCTCTGTACCTTGGCAAACTGAACTTCTACGAGTATTATCCTGAAATATATGCTATAGCACTTAATAACTATGAGTATCTTAATGCTAATTTGTATCTAAACATCATAAACACATATATAGTTTTATACAGTTGACTTATAGTAATGGGTAAGTACATATGAAAATATATAGAACATATCGGATCATTAAACTTTACATAGAGCAGTTTACAAACAGGTCTTTGATCTTACCTAGAGGTTTTATACTTTTCTTTAAGGTAACGATCTGTTATTTGAATCTTCGTTTCTAGTTTTCCAAGTATGTTTAGAGAACGTGACGGCTTTGATCTTACCTAGAGGTTTTATACTTTTCTTTAAGGTAACGATCTGTTATTTGAATCTTCGTTTCTAGTTTTCCAAGTATGTTTAGAGAACGTGACCAAGTGGACTGGTCAGCGCTACAATCAATTAACATTTGTTTACTCTTTACTGGAAGACGTCTTATACGCTCTGACGTGCAATGCATGAATCATGAACAAGGTCTACTCACTTCTACACTTGGATCCGTTATTTCAATTATCGGGTCGTCTCTTTCAGCGGTTCATTAAAACACGTAATTCATTAATTAACCCCATAATTTCCGGTAGCACAAAGTCGAGGAAATGAGAAGCGGGTCACGTGATTTGCGTTACAGGTTACACTAGCTTACATTCCCTGCCATCAGTTCAGATAAAAACCAGTTCAGCAGTTATACAATCAATGGTATTGATCTCCATGTGAGGTCAAGTCACGTGATAGTAACCTAGCAATTGCACCAACGTTGTCGTTTTTCGGGTCTTAATTGGATTGATTAGATTCTTAAACCGTTGCAATTCTCAAAAATGGGTTTCTGCTGGGAAGAAGTTGATTGCTTACTGCTCCCACATTCACAAAGATAGAGCATCTAATAAAATTCTGAGTCTCATCGTAATCGTACTTAATACACCTGTAAATTTTCGTTTTAACTGGTTCGTTGGTCTTGCCAAAATAAAATCCTAAACGTTGTAAATTTACCATAATTACCCACCCTTCATGACCCTTTTTTTGGCTCTAAACTTGGCTAACACGTCCAATGACAAGGTAGAAACAAACTTCGGTCTATTACGCAGTTATACCAAGAAAACAGGGGTTGAGAAAGAAAGGGAGATAGCCGTAATAAAGACGTATTAAACCTTCTTCTTCCAGCAGGGGAAGAAAGCCCGTTAATAGCCGAAAATGATTGTCAGTAGTAAAACCCTGCAGAAACCTTTTATGTGTATTTAACGTACAAACACCTACAGTCTAGAGCATAGAAAAAGGGGGTTCTGAATGGTAGGAAATTATAGATCGCATTAAGTTCAGAATTCTATTTTGGCAAAACTAACAATTCAATGTTAATGAAACTTTATAAGTGTATAAACTACTGTGAGTTCTACATAAGGTATTTTTTTGGTTGCTATATCTTTGTAAACTTAGGTGCTATAAGCGATCAAATTTCCCTTGGCAAGAAGTTAGGTTAATTGCTTCTTGCTCTCACATGTCTAAAGATACAAAAGCCAAAACATTACCCTGTGTAGAACAGCAAGTACTCCGTGTACTTGTCAAGTTTCGTTCAAATCGGCGTATAAGTTTGGCCAAAACAAATCTAATCATTTATAAATAAGTTGCACTGAATCCCCTTTTGCTCTCTACTGTACACCACCAGGAACCAACTCGGCAAACCAGTCTCCTTCCCATGGTCCGGCTAATTCGGCAGCTGCTAGCCTTCAGCATCCGACGAGGACTGTCAAGCTGGAAACCACTTATTTTTCCTTCGGTAACTTTGATTGGAACGTGTCGGTGGTCATCGAGCCTTACTCGGTGAACGCAGCAGCATCAGCGGCGGGATTCAGCCTCAATTTCGCCAGTAATCTGGGCCTGGGCGCTGCAGGTCACCAGGACAGGGACCGGGAGAAGGAAAAAGATCGCGAGAAGGCTTGCCGAGGAGAATTGGGCAATGGATCCGTACTATTGCGATTGAGAAGACTAACCGGAGTGGATTACCAGAGTCGCGTGCGCTACCATATTACTATCGGCGAGGGAGAACGAAAAGTCACATCGGGAGCTTTTGATGATGTCTCTGATGCTGAGGGATCAGGATCTGTATGGTGTCCCAAAGTGCGACTGCAGGATGTGGCCAACAAAGGAACTTTAAGGGTCTTGGTTGAAATGGTACTTTTCATGTTTTCAATTTTTTTGCGTTAACTTCTTCAACATCACTTAATCATTTAGATCAGTTATACTTTCTACTGTGTGCGTAAGAATATGGAGTTCTATTCTGTGATATACGTTACTATACTAGATACTAGACACTATGCTATGACGTAACTAGCCTACAAGACGCACTATGCACTAATACAGATATCATTCCGTACAATACTACACACTACTATTCTATGTTTCCTATACTATATTACTTTATACTGTACTATACTATACTATAGCTATTCTATTACAACTAGCTATTACACACACTATACTACTCTACAATATACTACACCATAATATACTATTGTACCATATACTATGCTATACTTACTTACGTTGTACTATACTTTGCCAACCACAAAATAGCATTAGATTATAATGCAATAACTATACTATACTATATACACTATACCTTACTATACTATATAGTACTATACTATACCCACAGGATTACTAGACATAACGGTGTACCTTTTCATTATAGATCTCAGCCAATACTTTAAGCGAGACCACACTCACCCTAGCGTCTAGCCCAAACAACCCGGGAGTCGTTACGGGGATCAGCGGCGGCATTTGCTACGACCGGGATAAACAAGCCTGGTGCTTGGAACCCGATACCCACTCCGATACTCTCAGAGTACGCATGGTCTACCGGGACATCCGTAACGTCCCTCGTAATCACATCAGGTTCGTAATGAGACTCTTGTAGTTCAACCCTTAGGCGGTTTCCGCCATCTTGTTACCAGGTAGAACGACCTAATGTTTCTCCTGATAATCTTTTTCGGTTGAAAACATATACGTTCCAGCATTTTGGGCGAATCTCTTCCATTAATTTTGCGTTTTATACTTTTGTTTAACCACGTCCACTTTTATGACCCGGTAAATCTTCATAACAAAGAAAAAAGCTAGATAGATTTTGATTATGCCGGGACTCCTGCTCAGTGGTTAGCGCCAAACAGTATCGATTAATCGATTGCTTCATTTACTTTCTGTTGGGTTTTGAACCTACCGCTCGGGAGTGGCGCAGTCAAAAAATGATGCGGCACCCACTTGAAAGTTCTCGGCTACGAACGAAAGTAGAATTTTCAAGTGCACTGGTGTACAAGTCATTAGGTTCCTCTTGGAAAAACGTCACAGGCGCTCCTTAAGGATGTGTCAACACAGCATGTTAATTAGCAGCACCTTGAGAATTGCTAGTATGTTAACTCAACACCTGAGGGTTACAGCTATGTTTTCCTACGATAAGAGTTAATAGTTTTAACATGTTCTTAGCCGTCATTCAAAAAAATATGAATAGATAAAACCCATAATGATGAAAGCCGGTGAAGCTTGCAAATTAAAAGCTTGTTCATTTTTTTGTGGCATACGATGGGCAATGCATATATTAGCGATGCTCCTTTAGTGTAGCAGCAGGTGGGTCGAATTAATCCCCGGGGTCATGTACGCTAAAAGGGGAAGTCATGATAGGATAGAACGGTCGATATTTGTTCTACAAACTTTGTTTGTTTGTTCGATGCTCATTTTACCAACTGTGTATGTGCAGACTAAACGACAGGCCCGCTGATAAAAGTTCTCTTTGTGTTTTCGCCATAGATTTGTCAGTTGGGTGGCTTCGATAGTGAAATCTGGAGGGAAGAACGGTCACGGCGATATGGTTCCTTTTACTGCGTCCAATTACAGCAATTACTACATCCAGGAAGAAGTGGACGACGGTATCATCATGGAATCGGGCGCACCCGTCAAAGATGTGAGTTGAGCTTTCTTGGTAATGAACCTCTGGTCTAAAATCTGACCCTCTGACTCGAAATGAAAGTCAGGTCCATCTTGTAACAGGAGAACCTTCTGCCCCTGCAGTATGTCGGGTAAAATGTTGTAGGACAGTACTAAGCAATGGGGCAAGATTGATTCGTCTCCGTGTGTGTTGTTGTTCCTAGTAATCTTAATGGGGGTACCGGTGGAAGTAGATTAGAATCGTGGGAAGTTGAGCGCGCTGATTGTAACCTTGTTGCTAATACGATTAGCCATCAAGAGACAAATGAATGGACTGGTGATTGAACAGCAAAACCAGAGCCTCTTGAAGGGGATTTGCGACGAAACACAAAGAGATAGATTGATAGTCTTCCTTCCTTTAACACGAGGATGTCTTTATATATATACTCGTGCTTCCTTAGAGTGTAGGCGCAACTTGTAAGTGCGCTTTTGAACTGCAATGTACAGTTTGGGTAATACTTACAGAGGTACTGAATTTAATGAAATAAGTTTTGAAATGTTATAAAGCCGGATTTGGGCTGCACAAACAAGACTGAATGACTGTTTGTCGGTTCCGCAGTTCTACAAGTCGGTCAATTCCCTTAACGGCGATAAACAACAGCTACGAATCCAAGTCGAATGGAAAGAGTCATTCCTCCTGTTTCAGGCAACGTATCACAAGTACGATGACGTGTGCCGGGTTCAGAACTACCAGATGAGGTAACAGCGCCACCTAGTGGGATTCTGATGAACTATTTCAAAGTGCAGATACTCGTTACAGGCGTGAAATTGCAGCACTGCAGTCGGAAAACTTCAGTCTGGAAAGGCAGTTGCTGAGCTACCAAAGAAGTCTATCGGCCAGAATAGCCGCCATGGAAGATGTAGCCGCCACCAACGGGGACTTTCATCGGGACTGCTACCCGAGACGGGACTCGTCGGACACCGACTATGCTTGAAACTCTCACAAACTATTCGTACCTTTTCTTAATAAATAAAAATACTATTTTTCTCACTTTTATAACCTATCTTGATAGAATATTTCAAAAGCTTGATATTTAGATTATTTGTCTTTTTCCTAAACTATATGCCTTTTACCCCATTACATACAAAGTATGCTTCAAACAGTGTTATCACGTGCGAGTGTGCTGCTGAAAGTTTTGGCGAAAAGAGACCACTTTAACCTTTATCCGAAAAAATACAACTTTTCCTGATTAACTGTTCAATCGCGACTTCATGTGGAAACCTTAATGCCGAACTTGCACGGGTCATCGACGGGGAACTTGTATCGGGGCTTCACGGGGTGGGAACTCATCGGTGAATGATGAATTTGTTTTGTGTCTTATCAACTTTTCCTCAATCTGTTCAGCTCATGCGGATAATACTTTGTTAGTAAACGTTAATGGTAAGCATCTTGAAAGAATGAAACCCATCTTTTAATTAATACCAAGGGTGGGACAGCTACTTCATCAATCACAGGTAGTTTTTTTTATGGCGAAAACAAGAGCAAGAACTAATGACGAGTAGAGATGATCGATTCATTAACTTCAGCCAGAGAATCATTAGCGAACGTCTATGTTTCCAGCTAACTGCGAAAGCTATCACGGAAATCAAGAAGTTACTAAAACAGAGTTAAAGTAAAAGTGCCATTTTCTAACAAACAAGATCACGTCTTTCCATGGTTAAATACTTTACCGGAATACTTAATTCCAATCAAGTTTAACTCATTTCCTTTGCAATATCACGTAAAGCATATTTGAAGCATTGTAATCTGTAAGCTTGCGTTTGGTGCGCAAGATGGCGGCGCTGGTAATGCCTTCCTGCTGACTTAAGAGGATACGCACGATTTGGTCGGCAGTTAAGTACGAGTCTACGAAGAACGTTTATGGCCGTATTTACAGCAGCAAAAATAAACCCTCTTGCTTGTGTTTATTGCGTACTTTACCGTCGCATTGCAGGTCCTCGCGCTCACACCCCCCTCTTCTGACGTTGCAAGCATTCAGGAATTACGCATATGTTTATAGCCCCTTAAACGTCACTCTTAAACCCTTTTCCAAGGTTCTGTTTGAGGTATTTTTGAACAGTTTACGCGAGGCACGAGGGTTTAAACAGTTGCTGTACTAAGTAAATAACTGTAGGAAAAGCAATTACCGAGTAAAATAAAACCGTGCTGTGTATAATCAGCATTTCAGCTCTGCCATAATTCCTGTTAGGTGTCGAAAAACCGACGGTGATTAACGTGCGCGGAATGTGTTGTGTACGTGTCCCGACTCTGAACGAGTTTTCATCATGATTTTCCTATTACAAAAAAATGGTTACAAAAAAAGGGTCAAGTTATTCCAACAAAGGGAACACGACCATTTTGTTTTAAGATATTCTTGAGTTACAGAATTATTACTCAACACGTGTGTACTGTGGGCGAACGTGTATAACGACTGTAAAGGTTCATGCATGGATATTTTGGGCAATGACGCAGTTTGTTTAAACTGGTTTACGGAAAACGACGACTGACAAGTCAAGTTTTCAAATTTGAAAGTTTAATATCAATAATATCCTTTAGAGATTTTCAACAATCATTCAGTATTCGGCAGCCCCTTACGTATAACTATTTAGTTCTCAATCTGGCCACTAGATGGCGTTGCCACTTATAAACAATTAAGGACGTGATTGGCTCTTTGAAAGCTGTTGTCCTGTTCAGAAGTTGTATTGCTTTTTATCTATACTCTATAATACGAATGATTTTTCTTTTAAAGCTGTACATCAGTCGTTCCTATTAATAGTCTTTCAAATTTAGTTCCAAATCTGGCCGCTAGATGGCGTGGGTCGATGGAAACAATGCAAAACGTGTTTGGCTTTTTCCCGGGGGGGGAAGCTGTTGGTCATATGAATGTCGTAACGCTTTTTTTTATACATGAAAAGTGTCTTGTATCCAAAAGAGATCGTATGAATAAGCGGAAGTTGCGCAACGGAGCTCTAAACTGGAAAAGGTGATCGCCTCCTACCAAATGCTGATATCTTTCACAACGTGATTCACAGCTGTTGCCTCATCTCGCAGGCTGGTTATAATTCTTGGTTGATTAGTCACATAAATTATAATCTAGTATCTGAAACGTGCTACTGGTACTACATTAATAGTTCAGCTAGCTAGCTATGTTGATTTGGCTTTCCTTGGACTACTAGGTCAGTTAGTAAGCACGTATCAAATGGTTAACCATGGCGGCTAATAAGCTTTGCTGCTACTGACTACTGACTACTGAATAGACTACTGAATTCCCGACGTAGTGCTGCTTATAACTACTATTCGTATTTGATTACCTACTATCAATGACTAACTAGCTAACATTAGTACCTGATATGCTGATACTGATATTAAGTATTCGATAACTGCTAACTAAACGGCTAACTACGAACTGAACTTCTGACTTAACCATACTGCTAACTGCTACTTCTCTTATTCGACTACCTACAGTTTAACCTATCAACGCTTAAATAGCTTAAACTACTAGCCACGATGCTAGTAAGCGTACTGGCGTATCTACTAACTGAACTACTAACTACTAACTACTGGTTAAGAATTCTCAACGTAAGGATACTAGTCCTACTCGATTACCTATATCAACGACTCAGTAATAGCAACGGTGATACCGTGAATAGCTAAAACTGCTAACTACTTACTAACTCGATAACTCCTTTTTAAAAAAAATGTGACACTCAGTAACTACTTTAGTTCCATAAAATTTTAACACTGAAGAATCAAACTTAATACTTTTGAATCGGATTTCAGTGGTAGCGAACCCGTGTTGAAAAGTGATCGCTGAAATATCTCGTTTTTAATACCCACGTACAGAAAAAAGGAACAAGTCTTTGTTTATTTTTATAAATTTAACGACTTTTTGTTGGTATGGCGAATCAAATGTCAACTGCCCACGTGAAAATATTTGTATTCAAAGCGATTAGCCTCTCTTGAGAACACCGCCCACCTACTTAACTCTCTCTCTCTCTCTCTCTCTCTCACGAAGACACATACCCCAACCAAAAAAAAAATTGAACAAAACGACACACGCAACACACAGGCGGTGATTCATTTTCCTGAATAATGAATCTCGTTCTTCTTCCTTCCTATCCCCCAAAAAAATTATTCAAAAAAATTAAAAATAAATAACAAATAAAATTATTAAAAATTTAAAATAACGAAAAAAATTAAATAATAATTAAGATTGCGCAATAACTTACCCCCGCCCACTTATAGCCAATAGACTCATCTCGCGCAAGCACTATGACGTCACCCTTCATTCGATGACGTCATTCTTTGAAACGGACTTGATGCTGCGTACCCAACAAGGAAACTAAGACATTCTTATATCTCGATTAAACAATAAAATTTGATTATTCCATTATGTGTGATTTTAATTAATTAACAAGTAAATGATTCTGAAGTAAAATTTAAATATTGTTTTATAAATTCTATTTCTCGGCCATTTTGTGGTCAATCGAGAGAGTAGCCAGACCCCTTGCCAAACTTGTTTTCTCGTCGCCGAAAAAAGAAAGTTATACTTAACAGCAGTTTCAGTCTGCTTGCTTATACGGAGATAGGAACTGCTGGAACTGCTGATGTTCGCCCAAATTCAGCATAGACCGTTAGTGTTAGGTCGTTCAGCAGGCTAACGAAGTAACTAATCAACTAGCTGATTAACTAACTAACTTATTAACTTAATAATTAAGTAATTAACTAACGAAACTACTAGCTAAACTCATTAAAAATAACGAACTGATTCATTAACGAATTAATTAACTAACTACCTAAATGACTAGTTAGCTAAATAATGAGCTTACTAACTAACTAGAACTGACTAGCTAACTAACTAACTAACTTACTTACTAACTAACTAATTAACTCGCTAATTAACCAGTGAACTTACTAACCAACTAAATAACTAATTAACTAACGAACTTACTAACTAAATTCATTAACTAACGAACTGATTAATTAACTAACGAACTGATTAATTAACTAACGAACTGATTAATTAACTAACTAATTAAATAACTAGCTAGCTAAATAATGAACTAACTAACTATTTAACTAACTAAGTAGCTTACTAACTTACTAACTTATTAACTTACTAACTTACTAACTTACTAACTTACTAACTTACTAACTTACTTAACTAGACTCTTAACTAACGAACTGATTAACGAACAAACTTGCTAACTAAACTCATTAACTAGCGAACTGATGAATTAACTAACTAACTAGCTAACACGAACTAACTTACTAACTAGCTAATTAACTAAAGAACTTACTAACTAAAATCATGAAATAATGAACTGACTAATCAACTAGCTAGCTAACTAACTAACTAATTTACTAACTAACTTATTTACTTACTGGCTAACTATGTAACGAACTTGCAAGCTAAAACGTATTAACTAACGAACTGATTAGTTCACTACCTAACTAACTAACTAATTAAATAAGTAGCTAGCTAGCTAACTAGTGAAATAACTATCTATCTGACTAACTAACCAACCAACAAACGGACAAATAGTCATTTGTAGAACCCAGTCCGTTACTTAACTACTTAAAATTCAGTTTAGCTAATCACTATAACCTAGACACCAGCCCTTTTTCGAGTTACTAACCCCCGGGTTTATCACTTATTATTCAGCAGGTGAGATATGATACCAACAGAGGGTTGGCTGAATTGATAAGCCTTTTACCTTCAAGGGAGAAAAGGGGTTAGCAACTCTCCAACTTTTGAAAAGAATCTTAAAATAACATAGATATTCTAAATGAGTCATATTTACCTACTGAATGACTCACAAAGGAATCTTGTAAGATTCTCTTGATCACCAAAGTATAACATACAACGATTTTCCTGAATAATTTAATGAATTTTAATCAAGATTCTTTCCATAATTCTTGTCATGGTTCATGCATGATTCTCTCTCAAAACACTTGTCAAAGGTAAACCACACAGTGATTTCAGGTCGCGAACTTTCATGATTCTCGCATGAATCTTATGCATAACGCATTGACTTGAGCTGTCCGATGATTCACAGATGATTCTCCAATGAACCTTTTAGAAGTAACGAATACTCTGATTCTCTGAATGGCATACTGAATACGTATTACTATAGTCTGTTACCTCAGTTTGAGTCTGTCTTTTTCAAATCAACTATTCTACTAAACTCTTACATGACTCACATGATTCACAAGCGATTCACCAATCATTCCTACACCAACCTTTCCAAGAATGACTCGCTTATGAATCATATGACTCATTGCTAGCATTCTACTAATCTCTTACATGACTCACATGATTCACAAACAATTCACCAATCCAGGAATGACTCACTTATGATTTATATGACTCATTGCTAACTCACATAAGATTCCAAAGTGAATCCTTCTAAACTGCCACTGAATCCTTGGAACGATGCTATAGTTAACTTTAAACTATAACTTAACCATCTAACACAATTTATACTTAACTATAGGATGACCATAAGTTAACCATATAACATGACTCATACAATGACTCTCACGAGTTGCGAACCCCCCCTGAGCTGTGGGCAAGGCGGGTTGGTTTCAGGTGAGTTTTCACCGGTGCCGATGAACGAGAATGAGGACACATTGTAACAGACAAGCAGCTTTTAGCCCTGCGGGGGTTACAAACACCGAACCCTCGAATACCACATACTTGCAATCATTTCCACGCATCCGTCTGTATAACCCTAACCTATATGTTTGCTTCACTACTTTTCTTCAAGACCAAATTCAAGTAACTATTGCTTAACTCTTTCAAAATTAACTAGGTGAAACATTAACTTTTTATGCATAATATACGCCAGTTAACTGAAATTACAGTTATTATACTTAATTACATTGCTAATAATATAAGTGCAAAAGGAACATAAATGATTCGTAGTGATGAGAATAAAAGCGAGAAAAAAAATTGTTAACAGATCACGTGACCTAATCCTATAGTTAGGCCTTGGAGACTTGTTGGAGTTGAAAAAAAAACTACTGGAACGCACACACATGAAAAAGAAACGATTCTGGAGAAACCCTGGAAAAAAAAAATCCTGGAGAAAAAATTCCTGGAGGAAAAAAAATTCTGGAAGAGACTTTAACCCTCTGAGGAGAATAGCCTTTCTATCTGGTCCCGCCATAAGAGTTTTCAAAAAATGTAGTTTAAAAAAACTAACCGCCGGAAGAATTTCTTGTAAGAAATGTGATCACGTGACTTGTCCTATTGACCCATCGCTTTGGATTAAAAAAACTTAATGTTGGGATTATCACATGTATTAAATGTGTGTAATATCACATGTATGTTAAAATTACTGTCTATCTATCTGTCTATCTATCTATCTATCTATCTATCTATCTATCTATCTATCTATCTATCTATCTATCTATCTATCTATCTATCTATCTATCTATCTATCTATCTGTCTGTCTGTCTGTGTATCTACCTATACATCTATCTATCCATCTATCTATCTATAGGATCATGACAAGTATGATTACTGAAATGACATGTTTATACCTGGTTGTTGTGAGTTAAATTGACGTTATAAAAATATTTCTAGTCTTTAAAAAAATTACAGTAATTATACTTAATTTAAAAACTGCGCAACAATTGTTGCGGAAAAGGAAAACCACACATTCTTGCAGAGTGACAAGCTTTCGCAACGTTTTCGGTGTAATGCGAAATATGCTTTTGGTATTTCTACCATAAAAGGAGATCTTACTTTTCTCATTACGACATATGTCAGTATTGTATTTTTTAAAGACTGTCGCCATTCAGATTCGGTATTATTTCGCCGGGTAGTTAGATAAATAGATATAAAATAGTTAGGTAGTTTAGATAGACAGACAGACAAATAGATAGATAGATAGACAGACAGACAGACAGACAGACAGATAGATAGATAGATAGATTGATAGATAGATAGATAGATGGGTAGTTAGATAGATAGATAGATAGATAAGTAACTGAATATATGCATTGTAAGTAGATAGTTAGATAGACAGACAGCCAGAAGACAGCCAGACAGACATAGACAGATAGTTGTAGATACTTGGAAAGATTGGATAGATATACCTACGTACCTACCTATATATCTGTCTATCTGTCTGTCTATCTATCTATCTATCTATNCAGCCGACGCATTTCCTCCTGGAACACCGGGTGCACCGGCAATATCTTGGAAATTTCCGCCCGCCACCAGTTCTTATCTGGTTACTATCAAACCCGACTGCAATACGACAAACAACCCTGTGTGTCCTAACGAGCGACGTACCCTTCATAACAATCACTTTTCACCTAAAGTAGATAAACTGAATTCAGTTAGATTCAGTGTGATGAATACATGCTAGTCTTAAAAAAGTTACGCATAAAGAAAAGAGATCAGAGCCTCGTATAGCATACCGAAACAAATGACTATCGCTGTCCGCACTAAACTGATTACTACGTCAAATAAACACAAATTGACTAACCTAACCTAACCTAACCTAACCTAATCATAATCCTCTTAGAATCTAGTTTTGAAGAAGGAGTTTAAGGAGATTCTGAAGCTGAAACAAGTGACGAACGGTTTGCGAAATATACTTTGAGTTAGTCGACGTATTCTCCATCACATCTCCATCACATTGGATTATAATGCCAACCATATTACAGATTACATTCTCAAAAAGCTAACGTTTCGAGTTTAAAAGGTGAACCACTGAAAATGGTTCACCGAGTCGTCCTAATGAAACCGGTTGTTTGAACTCCAAATGATCAGATATTTGTTGAAGAAAAAAAACGACACTGGAACTGTAACACTGCAGCGCCAAAAATTAAAAGACGATCACTAAGCTAATTGAACCGGTTCTCTGATCCACTAGCACTGAACTCCGTTGGTTAGACAAAGAAATAATTAAAGCGCGGTCAAATTCTGAAATCTAAACATTTACTGAAATTCCTATTCGTTTTTTTTAACAAAATCAATTGAATTTAAATAGATCAAGATTCCTGAAAGTCTGATATTATTGAACTGGAGTCTCTAAGTAAAACGAGACTTAAGTAATATGACTAATTAATGTACGTTTATTTGGAGATAGTTTGAAATCAATAGACCTCAGTAGGAGGAGCTTAATTTAAGCACCAAAAACAAATGACGATCACAATCCGCACTAAATCTGCATTAAGATGAATGTCTTAAATCCATATTAAGAGCAGGTACGAAACGGTGTAAAATAACAAGAACGAGCTAAAACGTAACCTTGTGTATAACGGACACGAGGAGGAGCTCAGTTGACGCGTCAAAAACAAATGACGATCACTGTTAAGACCCGTATTCAACCTCATGAAAAGAAACCGTTTATGGTAAAACCAATTTATAATCAGTTAGGTTACACGCAAGCTTCAACTAAACTCCGACCATATGCAGAAACATTGACACCATAATAACAACAATACGAAGCGGCGCTTAACTGAACCGCCAGAAACAAATGACGATCACTACCCGCACCGAAAGAATATCTTGAACATCTTATAACAGCCTTTGTATAAAAACAGGTGGATTTACAAAAATTCTTGGCTGAAATCTCTACAATTGTAAGACTACAGGAAGAAGAGCTATTTAAAGCACCAGAAACAAATGACGATCACTACCCGCACTGAAACAATGTCTTCAATTTTTCGTGTGAACCACGAGAACCGCTTTATATTACAGACAGTCGAGTTCGTTTAGAAGTCCAACTGAAATTCGCACGATGCTTAACTATGCTTAACTATACCGTAATCGGCTAACCGTACCGGGCTCAATCAAAGAGCCAAAAAAAAACAAATGACGATTGCTGCTTGCATTAGAATCATCGACCTGAATCTCTCATTAGAACTACTTAACATCTTACAAGCAGTCATATTTGCATAAAAGTTAATTTACATCCGGCGATACGCAGAGCTTTAAAACCATCAGAGGCGGAGCTAAATTGAAGCGCTGAAACAAATGACGATCGCTACCCGCATTAAAACCATAAACCAACGTTTTAAGTCTCTTATGGGAACCATCTTATCAACAGACAAGTTCATATAAGATTCGACATTTTTTTTAATTTATGCGAAGCTCTAATACTACAGGAGGCGGGGCTTAATTAAAGCACCAGAAACAAATGACGATCGCTATCCGCGTTATAATCATCGCCCTGAATCTCTCATGAGAACTACACAATTTACAGTTTTACAAGCCGTCCAATTTACACAAAAGTTAATTAAAAACCGGCGATAATGCAGAGATTGAAAACCATAGGAGGCGGAGCTTAATTAACTCGTCAAAAAGAAATGACGAACGCTGCCTGCCACAAAACCAATGTTTCTAATATCTCATGGGAACCATTTCACAATCAAGTCAAATCGATACAAAATTAAACCAAACCCAGACACCGAACGGGGAGCTTCGAGACCGTACGAGACTGAGCTCAACTGAAGCGCCAGAAACAAATGACGATCGCCATCCGCACTAAAACCAACGTTTAGAACCTCTCCATGAACACCACTCTATAAACAATCAACTGTACATAAACTGAAAGTGAGATCATAATTACGTGAAAGCCCGACACATAGAAGGCGTGGCCCTCTCTCATTACGATGCCGATGAAACAAATGACGAACACGGCGCGCGCTAAGCACCAGATTTCCGCGGAGGACTGTACTTTTGCATATTCACATTTTTCAAATTTTTAACCGAAAAAATATATATTCCGACATAGAATTGGAAAACCGCACCGGCCGAGAAAGATGCACAGCGGAAACACACTGCGGTCATTTTTGCTTGGCCACATTTTTCCCGTGTCTCTCGGGGCGAAACTATGATTGCCATCCACCGTATTGAGTTATGTGTGTGTGTATGATGCATATTACTTTAATTCAAACAGAAATTGTTAAGATCTACTCGACTCCGTTCATTTAAAAGACTTCAACTTTAATTCTAATAAAAATTGTAAATGTTTGATTTATTTAATTAAAAGACTATTGCCTCGGAAGGGAAAACGATTTCTGATTTAAAAAGAAAAAAATTAAAAAAAGAAGAAATTGAATGCAAGACCCGCGACATACACACACACACGCCCCGCAGACGGAGAAAATTACTCCACATATGTGAAACCGCCGTGATAATTACTTTTCCAATTGTTATATCTCTTTTTATTGCTATTGTTATTATAATTATTGTTACTGCTGCTTGGGTTCTTTCTTTTTCTTTTTTTAAGATTCTTCGACCTGAATCGATGGGCTAGAGGTTTTTGCACCAATTGCCGCCATCTTTATTGCTCTTTTGCCAAAAGTTATGTAGCGAAAATGGCGGCAGTTAAGCCGAGTTTTTGTCCTCATTTCGGTAAACATAAAAATATAAGAAATTCAGCGCTAAAATCTACTTGAAAACTAGTAAATTTAAGTGGTATTTAGCTCATTATTAAAATGCATTTAGGCAATTTGATTCATTTAAGATACCTAGATGATATTTTAATGATGGTCTGGATCTTCTCATTTAAGGTTTTAATTATTGTAGATATATAGAAAAATATATAACTATTACATCTGTGTTTTACATTAAACAGTGACGTATACAGAGAGAACAAGTGAAGCAGTGTTTCTCGTTTAAAGCTTCAACTTAGTCACGAGACAACTTAAACGTCGCCTGCTTCTAAATATTAGCCAGACAACCCGTCCTATTGATCTAAAATTCAGACAGATAGACAGACAGATAGTTAGGTAAATGGAAAGGAATAGAGACAGATGGATTCAGAGATATACAGATAGACAGATAGGTAGATAGATCAATAGATAGATAGACAGATAGATAGCTAATCGACATATATAGAGAGAGATATATAGACAGATAGATGGTTAGGTAAATAGACGGCGGTAGAGACAGATAGATTCAGTGATAACCAGATAAACAGATAAATAGATAGATAGACAGATAGACAGACAGACAGAGAGAGAGACATACAGACAGATAGAGAGATAGTTTTAGGTAAATATATAGGGATAGAGACAGATAGACAGACAGACAGATAGATAGATAGATGGATAGAAAGATAGATAGATAGATAGTGAAACAAACGGCAGATAGAGATAGAGATAGACAGACAGACAGATAGTCATGTATTACTACATATGCTTTACATTTTATAGCTCTAACTTAGTCAAGAGACAACTTAAACGAGGCGCTCCATGTCGTCTGCTTCTAAATATAAGCCAAACAAACGGCCGTATTGATCTTCTCATGTGTGCTGAATATGTGAAACGCGTATATAGATGTGACCCTTGTGCTTTTACGCCAGCCTTTTCGTTCTAGCTGCACCGTCGGCGACATCCAGAGATGAAAAAAAAAGTCCACATATGAAAAAAAGCAACACAAATCTCATTCAGTCGTCCGTATGATAATAAATATCACACGCTTTAGACTTCGTATTGAATTACTGACTTGTTGATATATTGTAAAAATGTATTAAATTAAAAACTTAAAACAGTAAATCCAAGTCCAGCCCAAAATTAAAATTAAGAATTTACATATACTAATAAAACATGGGCACGACTTTACATTCACTTACTGGCTCTTGTATGAAATGAATTTATAATGATAAAACCAAATCAAAATCCAATTCAGATTTAAATTGAAAATTGTAAAGTAGTTAGATAGATAGATAGACAGACAATTAGATAGACAGACAAGACAGATAGATAGATAGATAGACAGATAGATAGATAGATAGATAGACAGATAGATAGATAGATAGATAGATAGATAGACAGACAGATAGACAGATAGATAGGTAGATAGATAGATGGACAGATAGATAGGTAGATTGATTGATTGATTTTTGATAGATAGATATATTAGATAGACATATAGATAGGTAAATAGAAAGAAGTACTGGTGGATAGATAGATAGATAGACAGATACGTAGATAGATAGATAGATAGATAGATAAATTAGATAAGATAGATAGGTAGATAGAAAGAAATACGGGTGGATAGATAGACAGATTGATGGACATAATAGACATAATAGACATAATAGATTGAAAGATGGGTCGCCTCGATAGATAGACAGATAGATAGTTGGATAGATAGAAAATACAGATACGTGAAATGACTACATGAAAAGATTATAGGATTAAATTATTATGATTAAATAAAAGATTAAAAAACACAAATCACAATTAAGTAAGTTTTTGTATTCCAAGAAGGAATGCATTACTGGGAAATGGAAATCTTCCGTATGAAAAAATCCAAGATGGCGGCGCCCATGGGGTTCAATTTTTTAGGAAAACGATTTAAGCTTTGCGTTTACGCGTTCAGTGAATTATATTCATCAACGTCACTTGGTTATTAAAATTTCTAAAGAAGTTAACACTCATAACGACACTGAATTAAATTAAATCTGTAATAAATTGCCTTTCACGTGTGAAATGACAGGTATCTAAATGATGGTGCTAAATTAAATATGTTCTTATAGTTTATATTTGATGTGCTTTGAATCAATGTGCAAACGTACTAATTATTATCTTCTAGTGCAACAAACTTTCTGCTTATATATAGATGGGATAGATCGACTGACAGACAGATAGATACATAGGCAGGCAGATTGTTAGATAGATAGATAGATAGGCAGATAGAGAGACAGATGGATAGATAGATAGATGTATAGTTAGATAGATAGACGGACAAACATATGGATATATAGGAAGGCAAATTGTTAGTTAGATAGACAGATAGACAGAAGGATAGATAGATAAATAGGTAGATGGATAGTTAGATCGACGGAGAAACATATAGATACATAGGGAGGCAGATTGTTAGATAGATAGATAGATAGATAGATAGATAGATAGGCAGATAGATAGACCGATGGATAGATAAGTAGATAGATATATAAATAGAACGATAGTTAGATAGATCGACAGATTAATAGATAGATAGATACATACTTGGAAGATACGAAAGATGAACACGCAACTCGTGGCTTGCTTACACAATACAAATACTTCACATGAATAAATTAAAGAAATACCAGACATAAATGTAAATTACAAAAAATAAAAGGATGGCTGTTATGCGTCCTAAATACATTAAGGATTCCTCAGAAAAATATTCGATGTTTTCCTAACGCCATCTCACAAGGACGCCGCGTCACTTAAGATTGAAGATTGAGGATATCGAAAAAATCCCGACGTGCTCCTTCCTGAAACCTGGGGCTTTTCCTGGGAAGCTCCAAACCAACAGAGAGAACTAGAGATTGATTATATAGATATATATAATATAGATAGAGCCATATACTTTTTAGATATAGGTAGATATATACAGTAAAGATAGAGTTAGATTATAAATAAGTACATTGACAGGTAGATAGACAGATAGACAGATAGATAGATAGATAGATAGATACATAGATAGACTGATTGATTTTTGATAGATAGATAGATAGATAGATAGATAGATAGTTAGATAGACAGACAGACAGATAGATAGACAGATAGATAGATAGATAGATAGATAGATAGATAGATAGATAGATAGATAGATAGATAGACTGGCAAATAGATAGATACATAGATAGACTGATAGATAGATAGACAGATAGATAGATAGATAGATAGATAGATAGATAGATAGACAGACAGACAGATAGATAGACAGACAGATAGATAGACAGACAGATAGATAGATAGATAGATAGATAGATACTCATTACGTGTAGAAAACCAGACTCCATTTTGTTATAAATCTTACACATCAGATGATATACACTGGGCAACACTCAATCTTGAGTAGGCCCAATAAGAAGAAAAAAAAGATAGATAGATAGATAGATCGAGACATGATAGAAGAGAGACAGATTGATTTTTTGTACACTCGAAAAATTTTAATGAATGGGAAATAGAATGACATCGGCTCTGAGCTTCTCGTTTCTACGGAACAGCTATTAATTAAACCTGTAATTTCCCTTAACCTTTCAAGAAATAAATAAAAAAAACTCTTTCATAGAAAAGTGAAGGCGCCTCTCTCGTCTGCAACTGTACAGTAACCAGTTTTTTAAGAAGCAGTAATAGTAATTGACAGATGTAAGATGATAAATGCATGGGGCTAGTAGATAGCTGGATAGATGGATAGCTAGATAGCTAGATAGATAGATAGATAGATAAAAACGGTGGGTACGTAGGTAGACAAAGAGCTTATTTAGCTAGACAGATGGATACATACACATAGATAGATAGATAAATAGATAGGCATACAGACAGATAGATAGAAAGATAGGTAGGTATAATGGATAACAGATGGCTGCATATGCGTCGATGGGCACGTAGGTAGGAAGATAGATAGGTGCATAAAACTATAGATAGCACAGATATATACATATGGATACCTAGACAGATACATAGCTACACAAATAGATAATTATATAAATGGGTAGATGGATAGACAGCCTGGTTAGATATAGCTAGACAGCTGGATACTTGGATAGATCGACTGACAAATGGACCAATAGATAGATAGATAGGGAGATGGATAGACAGGTAGATGTATGGATAGAAAATTTAGATAGATAGATTAATAGATAGACAGCAATATATCTATACAACTATAGACAGATATACACACGACATACATATAAAAATAGATAAGGAGATAGATAGACTGATAGAGATACACAGGTAGATAGATAGATAGATAGATAGATAGATAGATTTGTAGATAGATAGGTAGATAGATAGACAGATCTAGATACATAGATAGATAGATAGATAGATAGGTAGATAGATAAATAGATAAATAGATAGATAGATAGATAGATAGAAAGATAGATAGATAGATAGATAGAAAGATAGATAGATAGATAGAGAGAGAGACAGACAGACATTCACTTCAAATGTTTAATAGGACATGAAACATAGCCTCTTCTATTGATACTGTAAATACTAGCAGGGTAACCCTGATTCACTTTGGATGGACGTAAAAGTAAGCTGTTCTTTGTTGGACGCATATGCTTTTTCCATGTTGAATGTATTTGCAATAGGCGATTGCTCGTGTGAGACCAGCGCCACATGTTGCAATTTCTCTGTCCACTCGTACAACAAAAGAGTTGGGTGAAAAACTAACGCGTCCAACAGATATTAAATAAAATATTAACATTAATTATAATATATATATATATATATTTTGTAAAACTGAATATACAATTAGAATGATTATTTTAATGACTAAATTTTTTTATATTACAGTAAAATTTGGTTGCAAAATATAACTATTTCGGGCTAAATATTTAATTATATCATATCATATTTCTTATTTTTATTTTTTATTTTGCTATTTTCATTATTGTTAACTTGATTATTATTTGATATTTATTGTTATTTTTGGACCCCTCTGTCCTCGTTTTAGGCGAAAACAAAATGGCGGCGCCCAAGTTTATGTTCTTTAGCGAACGGAGACGCCCCTTTTTCCGCAACGTTGAGTTGCAGTTTTGCATTTCTAAGTTTTGAATCTAACTTTGAAAATGTATCATAAGTATCATGTAATATATATCTATCCGTCTATCTATCGGTCTACCTGTCTATCTATCGGTCTACCTGTCTATCTATCTACCTACTTACATGTCTATCTATCTATCTATCTATCTATCTATCTATCTCTATCTCTATCTCTATCTATCTGTTTATCTATCTATCTATCTATCTATCTATCTATCTATCTATCTATCTATCTATCTATCTATCTATCTATCTATCTATCTATGCTGTCTGTCTGTCTGTCTATCTATCTATCTGTCTGTCTGTCTATATATATACATTGGTATTAGTAAATGATATATTATAAACTGATAAAGGAAAATGCATATAAAACTCGCAGCGATAAGACACAGTTGCGTGTAATTTCGGTACCTTTGGGACGAGACTGTGGAATTTGTTCACCGCTAGCGAAGATCCTTTTATATAAGAAAAGAAATAACAATTTAGACTAGAGAAGAGTTCTTAATATTTATAATACTTAGGTATTTTGTACTTTAAACATATTAATGCCATTTGTCCTACCTACATTTCAACTAGCCTATTTTTACTATCCTACCTAACTTCTTAAGATATACCTTTTTGTAAATATGCAACCTGTATATCAATTAACCGATCAATCGTAATCAATCAATCTAACTACCTATTGGTCTATCTATCTATCTATCTGTCTGTGTATCCATCTATCTAGCGATCTCATCTACTCATATGTATCAGTCTTATCTATTTATCTATCGATCTCTCTATCTTCCTATCTGTCCATCTATCCATTTATCCATCTACCTATCAAATCTATTTTTTCTGTCGTTCTGTCTATCTATCTATCTATCTATTGATTTATCCATCTACCAATGTTTTCAGTCTATCTATTTGTATATCTATCTGTCCATCTATCCACCTGTCCATTTATCCATCTATCCATCCATCTATCTATCTGTCTGTCTGTCTATCTAACCATATGTATCCATACCTATATCCCTCTCTATGAATGCTTGTATCCATTTCTCTACCTGTCTTCTGATTTAGCACACGTGTCTACACAGTAGATTTTAGAAAGCTTCCTCCGCCAGATGGCGTTGGCTCGCCACGTCCGTGCGCTGCTATCGATTTTGCCAAGCGCGTTTTAACTTGATTCCCAGTCGCTTGATATAATTCAGCCGAGAAAATAAATAACAACAGGGCCGCACAGTTTAGCACTAAAGGAGGAGCTGAGATTTTATTTTTTTACACCAGGGGGGCCCGTAGATGGCCAATAGATGGCCTGTAGATGTCACTGCAATTGGCCAAAACCATAGGTTCCACTTTTTTGTATCGATTTCTCAGCACAAGTAACCTAATACTAGATTGTTTAAACATAAAAATATATTCAATTTAATTTTAACGCTGATCAAAAGTGGAAGGGTACCCTTCTCCCTAAGGGCTTTCCCCTAAGGGCTAAACCAGTGTCATATAGTACTTCCCCATAACTCTGTATGTTATCTCTTATAGCTACAGATCTACCAATCTACTTTTCTATCTATCTAACTATCTATCTGTTTATTTGACTATCTATCTGTCTAATATAACTCTTCTGGTTCAAAGGGACTATTTTTACGGTAAGATTACAGATCAGAAGATAGATAGATTCAGATTGGTAGATACGCATTAAAGGATGGATAAACAGACAGACTGATGAACAGGTAAGATGGATAGATACACAGAAGGATAGATAAATACAAGGTTGATGGATGGATAGATAGATACATAAATGATGGGATTGGCAGATAGGCAGCAGGATCGATGTACAGATAGTTAGATTGTTAACAGACGGATAATTAAATAGTTAGGTAGACAGTCAGATTTATCGATAGACAAGAAGATGGCTAGGTATAGATACATAATAGATAGATAAGGTAGACAGATAGATAGATAGATAGGTAGATAAACAGACGGATAATTATATAGAAAGACAGACAGGTCGGTAGATGGATAGAGAGATGGTTAAGTAGGTAGATAGATAAACAGACGAATAATGAAATAGTTAGGTAGACAGATAGATCGGTAGATGGATAGGGGGGAGATGGTTGGGTGGATATACCGATAGATAGATAAACTGATAGATGATTAGCTGGTATACATAGATAGTTATAGACAGATGGGTAGAGTAAGACGGACAAGGTAGATAGATAGATAGATAGTTAGATAGGTAGATAGATAGATAAACAGACGGATAATTGAATATCGATAGATAGATAGGGGGGAGATGTTTATAGGTAGATATACAGATAGATATATCAAGTGATAGATCATTAGCTGGTACATAGATAGTTATAGACAGATGGGTAGACTAAGATGGATATGGTAGATTGATAGACGGATAGATAAACAGACGGATCATTAAGTAATTAGACGGACAGATTGGTAGATGGATAGGGAAATGGTTAAGTAGATAGATAGATAGAGAGATAAACAGACGGATAATTGATCGATCCGTAGGGCGATGATTTAGAATACTGCAAGGTAGATAGTTAGCAGGTAAACAGATAAATAGACAGATAGTTATAGTCAGATGGATAGATCGACAGATACATACCTAGATGGGTAAGGTATAGATATATAGTTAATGTTACTTATCTTAATAACAGGTAGTGCGAAATCACACGTACGATATTACACATTTGAAATTAAATATCACAAACTGACGGAATCAAGAAGAAAACTCATGTCGATTTTTGGCTTTTCCTTTTATTTATTAATTTCTCTTATTTTTTTAAATTTCTCATGATAATCCGCATCACTTTGGGGGTTTTTCTCTCGCGAAAAATGAACACAGAAGCGAGCACAAAGACAATCTTGTCCAATCCTTCCGAAAAAATTCTTCACTCTTCCCAAATACAAAAAAAATCAACAAAAAAAAATAATCAAAAATTAATCAATGAATCAAACAGAACAAACAAGCGCTGATTGGGAGGGAAGGGGGGGCAGAGAAAATTTACTGAAAATTTTTGTTCGTTCATATGTAAACGCAAAAGAGAAAATTCAGAGAAATTCAGCGACGGTCAATGTGCGATACGTTGAATTTTCAACAAAAATAAGAAATGTACAGGAGAAAAGCGAAAAGAGGGAAGCCCAGCCAATGACAGTATTACAACGAGACGATTGGAAAACAATAAATTCAAAATGAATTATTAAAGCACATTTTGTCACCAGTCTACTGAGACGTTAAAGGGTGTGGAAGTATAACAAGTCCGGGTGTGATAGACAGACAGATGGAGAGATAGATAGATAGATAGTGATACAACAGCCAATTGGCGCTGCAAAATAAATTGCCTCGTTATTTTCACGCTATGTTATGTAAAATGAAGCCATCATCCGCGGCGGCGTTGGTGGACAGGATGCGGAATAATATTCAGAATCCAACAAAAATTAAACAAAACAAAAAAATTAAATAAAAAGAAAAAAAAATTCGGAAAATGGAAAAATTAACCAATCCCGATACGATTTTTGATTTTTTTCTTCTTTGAATACAAAAAAAAAATAATGTCGTCGCTGTTTTACACGATTATCCAACAGCAGCAGCAGCAGCATGAGGAGCAGCAGCAGCAGCAGCAGCAGCGCGCCTGCCCGGAAGTGCAGCTATCGATCCCGCTCCGGGTTTTTATACATCATAGCGATCCTTGCTTTCAAGACACAGCATGGGCCACTCCGACGGATACAGAGATAGAGATATGGACAACAGAAATGCAGTAGAAGACAACCGAGAAGTAGACAAGAACAAGTAGAAAAAATTGCATTCTTCTATCTGGTTTTAAATAATAATAATAATAATAATTTTTTTTGATCAGTAGTATAAACATTGCAGTTTGGATGTAATAAACGAAGTTTGTAAACATAAACAAGAAAAGAGGATTCTTTTGGTATAGAAAAACATAGAAATGCAAGAATCTTTTGTGCAAACCCCTCCTCCCGAGGAATCCGTGAAGAATCCTCAAGGAATCACTCGAAAATTCCTGGGATAAATGGAGAAAAATTTGATCAAAGTGACAATTTTAAGGAATCCTTGAAAGAATCTGAGAGGAATCCCTGGAGATTCTTTGGTTAAATCCTTGGGAATTTTTTGAAGAATCATTCGAAATTATGATGAATCTTTCGCGATTCTTCTAAGAATCCTTGACCAAATAGTCGGGGTTCCTTAGGAATCTTTCGGGAAATAACCGAGAATCTCAAGGGAACCACGGGGATTCTTTGAGTGAATCTTCAGATCAATCTCCGGCAGAATCCATGAGAAGCTTTTACGGAATCCTTGAGAATCCCGAGGAAAACCTTGGTGATTCCTGTCAAAAATTTCTTAAGGAGAACCTTTAACTGAATCTTCAGGGAATCTCCAATAAATTTTGAAAAGATTCTTCCAGGGAATCCTCAAAGGATTCTTCGGTGGGACCTTGCGGGATGTTTTCCCAATGAATCTCCAGGGAATCTTCTGTGAATTCCTCAAGAACTTTATGTGGGAATCCTCGAGAATCTTCGGGGGAGAATCTTTCTGGTTGAACCATGACAAGCGACATATGGAAACAAGAGAAACTGAAAGGAGGGAAGGAAGGAACTGGACAGACGCAAAAAGAGAAATACGAATCACTGATGTCTTTTGAGGTGCAAGGCGAGATGATCCGAACGGGAGAAACTGCGGTCGCAGTGGCAGCATTTGAAGGGTTTAGCGCCCGTGTGCTTGCGGTAGTGGCGCGTCAGCTCGTCGCTGCGTGCGAACCTCCACTCGCAGCCCTCCCACGAACACTGGTACGGTTTTTCACCTGCAATCACACGAGAAACAATCGACTTTTAGTTACATCAACACACAAGGGTTAGGAGGAAAACGACGAAGATTAAACGAGATTTAAAAAANAATCTTAAGGCACGTATTAACTGATTCTGAAGTGTTGTGATAAATTAAGCTTTTTTTTGTTTGAAAACCGCCCTGAATTTCGGGCAGCGTATACTCTAGATCTGCTACGACGTCAGCAGCAATAGAATTAATCACAAGATACATTCACATTGATTTTGATATATTATTTGATAAGCTAAGAGTTTTAAAGATTCGTGTAACGTGAAAACCGCCCTGAATTTCGGGCAGTGTATGCTTCATAACCGTCATCATAATATGAACAATAATGTAATGATACAGTATAATGGATCGTTATGTTAAACTACAAAACTGGCACGGTAAAGAAATTACCTCACACAGTACAATCCGCCCTAGATTTCGGGCAGTGAATACTCGTACAGCTTTTATCAGAAATAATATTACTTACTAATTATTTATTAATATAAAAAACTAAGACTGTAAAAAAAAATTGTTCACAAAATTATAGTCCGCCCTCGATTTCGGGCAGTGAAAAAAAAATCAGCAAAAAGAGGTTGGAATGTCGATGTGTTGCGTCTGGCTTTATTTCGTACAGCCTTGTGTTCACAGTCTATAAAACTGTCTGCGACTCTTATCGATCCTTCCCCTATAGATTTGTGTTTGAGAATCATTCGTGAATCCTGAAAATAATGTGATGCCAGTCATCGGCAGAATCAGTTGTACTTCGGAGAATCTTTACCGTTTTAACCGTGAATCTTTAAAGAATCACATAAATACTTCAAGTTCGTGTTTCTGGTGAATCGTGAATCATTGAGTCATTATATACATGCAAAAATAACGAACGCTATGAAAGATTCTAAAGTGAATCTTGAGATTCTCTATCTGGATTAGGAATAAATTCTAATCATGCTCTGTGAATCATCTTGTAAGTTATCTTGTGAAGTCTTGAGCCATATTGAATCATTTATGCATGACTCGTGATGAATCAGAATGATTCTTTACGTGAATCTTGCTGAATCATTTCTAAAAATCACTGAATATTCAGAGAATTACAGAATCGTTGTGACATAGTTTTTTGAGGATTCAATGAGTCATATCTGTATGATTCTTAATGAAATAGAAATGATTCTTCCCGTGATTCCCACCGTCTCATCTTTAAAGATCACTATGAATCATCGCTATACAACATCATCAAAGTCGGATTCTTCTTAATGATTCCAATGATTCGCTCTTAACGCAAAATTCACTGAATCATCTAACATTTTAAACCCCCTAATCTGTCACGACTCAAAGAATCGTTCCTGTGAATCTCTGAGTCATTCTCAGCGCTCTGAATCCCTTAAAAATGATCAAAATCTGACACGTGTAACCGGAGATTGACTCGTATTGTGTAGAAAGTTTCTTAACGTACATACGTAGGGATATGGAGAAAACCAAAATGGCCGTACAAACTCGGTCGTCGCCTGCGTGAAGGAATGCGACTTACAATTCCCCACTTACGCGACACATATGGCCCGCGGTACGTGAAACGTCCTTGATCAGCACGTTTGATTCTCTCTTCCAACACATGGTGGAACAAAGTGGAATTCCACCCATCAGGTGTGGAACTTGGTGGAACTCATTGAACGTCCTTGATCAGCATGCTTGATTCTCTCTCCCAGCACATGGTGGAACACAGTGGAATTCCATCTATTGTTTGTGGAACTTGACGTCTAGACGCATATTTGTGAGTGAAATTTTCGACAACTCATATCAGCACGTTTGATTCTCACTCCCAACACATGGTGGAACAGAGTGGAATTCCACCCATCTTTTGCCGAAATTAGTGGAACTTGACACACAGACTTAACAAACTGTTTATGAACGAAATGTCTACGACTTATTCAGACTTAACACGATTTGAATCTGACTGAAATATCGTCCAATCACTGCTATTCTCTTTTTAATTTTCCGCCAATGAGGAAAGGTAGATTCTTTTTAGTATGTGATTCTTTTTTTGCAGGGACGGAAACTTACCTCCCTGTTGTTATTGTTGTGTTCAAAGTTGCAAAGTTGGCTTACTCTGGTGGAACAATGGTTGCTTAATGAAGTCGCCTTTCTCTTTTCTCTTTGTCGTGTGGAAACTATACAGCGCGGATAGCAAAGTGAACCGAGGCAAACGAGAAAACGGAGGGAAAAAAAGAGATAGGCACCGAGATGAATCACCCCGCGCTGTTGATCATCCGAGTTATAATCAATCAACCAAGAGGGGAGTCGACAGCGCCAGAGGATGATTCAAAAATGAATCACGTGATTCTTAAAACAGAGAAATGTTGAGTCTCACACGGGTGAAGCGTATCAACCGAGAGGAAGTCAACAACACAGAGGATGATTCAAAAATGACTCATGTGATTCTTAAAACAGAGAATTATTGAGTCACACGAGTGAAACGTTATTGGGAGCGGAAAGTGACTCGGATGATTCGTGGAAGAATCTTGATTCCCAATGAGCTTTCGAAGTCCCTACTGATTGACTAAGCTTGATTGGCTTAAAAATGAGTCATTGAGTCATATGATGTGGTGAAACGTTATTAGAGGTGAACTTGACTTAAAAGTGGCCTTCATACGCTGAATGATTCCCTAAGATTCTGAGGATTCTGAGTATGATTCATGATGCCTACTGTACTCTCGCAGCCCTTACTGATCGAAATAGTAAGTACAAATGACTTACGCAACTTACAAGATTCCTAAAGATTCACATTGTGATTCTCTATAGGTACGCCTGATGCTCATCGACTCAAAACCGTTTGCACAGGAATCCATTCAGGAATCTCTGACGGAAACGCGAAAAAAAACGGAGATTCATAAATCTCAGAATCATACTTAACCCTGTTTACAATAAAATAGAAAATAATTCTCATAGAATTCATTTAATTAGCAAGCATACGGGTAACAAGTTGCAACTGACACAAAACCTCGACAATTAGGTAACTACAAATCGCCCGGGGGGAGGCTAATAATTAACCAGTTCTGAAGAAGTAGCACCTTTTGGGACGAAGGTGCATTTGTTGAAAAGGTTGTAAAGTGCCTTCTGCGAGTGGGCTACACAACCAATTAGGCTCGATAAGCGAGTGCGTTTGGCCAGATCAATACGGAACGAGCGCCGCTGTCAATGGAGCGTAGCGGCATCACTTGACGACGCTCCCCATACTCTCGACGACGACCAACTGCCAGCAATAATCATCGTACACTTACGCAAACGACTAAAGCAAATTATAGCGTACACACGAGGCAACTTAATTCCATTTGCTATAGGATTCGCCATTATGTCGCATCGACACGATTTTTGTAGGTGAAAGACTACGAAACAGAGATGTTGGGTACACAGAGAAAGAAAAGTTTGGAAGCGGGTAATATTGTTTTTTCATGTCGAGAAAAAATTCGACATTGTGTTGGGAAAAATCCAACCTAATGTCGTAACGAATCCGACCTCCATACACAGAAAAAGAAAGGTTTGGAAGCGTACAATATCTGATTCTATTTCATGTCGAGAAAAATTCGACATTGTGTTGGGAAAAATCCAACTTAATGTCGTAACGAATCCGACCTCCATCTTAAAGCGCAAATATTGCATGTCGAGAAATTTCCGATTCCTTACCCAAAGGTTCCGACATTGTGTTGGTAAAAATCCGACTTTATATCGGGAAAATTCAACAAAATGTCGTGAAAAAGTCAACATTTTGCCGACAAATTCAAAGAGCATCTCTAAAACCAGACACATTATCAAGAAGAAGTAAGAGCTGTAAAAATCCGACTTGATATGCCGGTAATACATCAAATCGACAATGACATATCTTTGCAAATGTCAGATATATAATCTTTTTATAATATTTTTAAATAACAAAAAGACGTCTACATGAACATGAATGTAAATTTTAGTTTCAATTGATTGTCTCAATGACCTAGCAGAGTTTAATAACCCAGAAAGAAGAATTTCTAGAATGGACGACTTCCTTTCAATATTCTTATTTTTTTCCCAAACTTTCCCATGTTGGCCAAACGAAAGGAAAGGGAAGAGAGGGAGAGAGAGGAAACAAGAAATGGCCCATCACGTCAGCAGAGACATATATGTTTTCTTCATGTGCGTATTTTACGCCCGGAGTAAAAGTGCAAGCGAAATACGATGCCGTTAACCAACCCCCATTGGAAATGAAAGAAGCCAATTTTTCCGGCCAGCGAATTTGAGATTTTCGCGATGAGTCACTCACACAACCGGAGAATCTGGCAGAGATTCTTAACAAATCAAACAATTTATAACTTCACTTTCATTTCTATAGACAGATAGACGGATAGATACATAAATTAAGAGACTGGACAGATAGATCGATAGATAGACACCTAGATAGACGGGTTTGGGTAGATAGATAGACAAATATATGGACCAACGAATAGATAGATAGATAGACAGATAGATAGACAGGGTAAAATACAAAGATAAATAGCTAAACATATAGGAAAATAGTTAGATACATAGATAGATGGATAGATAGACAAATAGACAGGTAGATCGATAGGTAGTTCGAACTGAAATCAAACTCGCAGACCCATCGTTCACTGTTATTAGCAGAGATCCTATGTTTAAAAATAGATTCGAAAGTGAGCGTAAGAGATATCGCCCATTTCTCAAGAAACAAATGCCGCGCGTGTGTGAAATCTTCAAATATTTACCACAGTTTGAAAATTGTTGACCGTTTTCCTCTTGGAACCATTTCCGCTTCGACGGAGCAATTGGGCCGGTGTACGGCCAAGGATGGAGGGGTCCGCTACCCTCCAAGGGAAACTGGGGCGGTAAAATGAACCGTTAACCCCCCGTGGCGAACCGCAGGAAAGTTTTGGAAACGGGATAAGGTTATACTTTCCAAACTGACAACCTTAACCCTCTTGTTTTTGCGTGGCGCCCCTCGAGAGGGTTATACTCGAAGCCGAGGCTTTAAGAAAAAGGGTCAAGTTTAGGGAATCCCATGATTCTTGATGACTCACTTCATGATTCCCTATTTGTAAAGGGATTTTCAAAGTATCTGGGGCGAATTCTTGATTCTCTAAAAGAATCTTAACAATTTATTGCAAACATGCGTATGGAAAGGTGACTCTAGGAATCTTGCAAATGCCTTAATGGTGTTGACTCTCGGTCCTTAATTATAATAATGGGCATTTAACACTATAGCACTATATGAACTTAAATGAATAACAATCTGTCTATCTATCTATCTATCTATCCATCTATCTATCTACCTATTACCTATCTACCTATCTACCTATCTACCTATCTATCTATCTATCTATCCGCCATCTACTACCTACATCTACCCATCTGGACATCAAATCACCTTCATTTCTTTAGACAGATGGGATGAAGTCGACAATTTGTCGTATAAACTCCACTTCAAATCAAGAAATCACGTCAAAGAGATTTTTTTTGATTGCTCCAGAATTGTTGAAATCATGTTGGAAAAAAAATCGATTCTCTGTGTCGACAAAAATCCGACTTCATGTCGTAAAAAATCCAACATTTCCCCAAAAAATCCAACATTTTCCGAAAAAATCTAAACCTCATTTCTAGAAAACGGACCCATTTTAAGTTTTAAAAAAATGATCTACATAAACTTAAAAAATGACTTCATACTTAAAAAAAATATAAGCATATAAAATAGGCATAAGACTAAGCATACCAACAGCCAATCAGAATTAACCAAATAATTCAATCAAATCAATAAACTATCAAACTGAATTTCCATACCATGTTAGATATTCCTTGATAGAAATAAAGACTCCCTTTTCCGATGTAAAAAGCACAACCACCGAGTCGATATCGATGCAGGGCTACAAATCAGGGCCATATAATACTATTATATGCTGCCCAGAGGGCCACGCTAGTAAAACTCATCCATCAGTCAATCAATCAGCAAGTCAATAGCCTGGCCCTTATAAACAGGAAACCGGGCTCAAAGGTTTCGTGTATCCAACATCGGACCTCCCATCTGTAACGAACGATTCTCACAGTCGGGAATCACCAGATTCTTACCAAGATTCTCGTCTGCACTCTTCTTCAACAATAAGGGCAATGTATCAACGACTTGCAGGAATCTTTACTATATAATTCTGGTACGATTCCAAGATTCCCTAAGGGACGGCACTATAACCAGTCGTTTCCATTAAGATTTCCAAGGATTCATAATATTCCAGCCATTCCTTATTAAAAAAAAAACCCGCGCCTTATTGTGTAGACAGATTTATAACTAGTGACTTTGTACTCACTTTGAACATGAAACATCACATGGAAATAATCTAAAAATTTTCACTAAATTAAACTAAATAAATAACAAGAATTTAAACCAAGAAAGTCATATCGTTCAATCATTTCATCAAGGTCTCGTTCAAGAGGCCCACTGAGTCGTTTTCGACAGTCGAGCGCGGCGCGGGGGAAAGTAAACAGGAAAAGGGCCGAAGAGACGGGGTCTCGGAATCGAGGAAAATGAGAAAGTAAAAACCGAACAAGTCACACACACATAGACACACACTTACACACATACACACCCTACACACATACCGTTGACCTTGCGAATCTTGAGATTCCCTGTGTCAAATGTAACCATATGATCTGTTCTAATTTCACAATTTTATAGCTAACTAGTACTACACTACTACGACTACTTCGACTAGCTACTACTACCACTACTAATACTATAGTGATATACTACCAGCATAAACACCACTACTAACCAGTTTTAATATACTACTACTGCAGCTATAGCATCATTACTATTGCTTACTGTTACTACTACGACTACTTTGAATACTACTCTTACTACTAGAACTGCTATAGCCATATACTACCAGCATAAACCCCATTACTAACCAGTTTTAATATACTACTACTGCAGCTAGCATCATTACTATTGCTTACTATTACTACTACGGCTACTTCGACTACTACTCTTACTAATAGAATTGCTATAGTGATATACTACCAGCATAAACCCCATTACTAACCAGTTCTATTATACTACTGCAGCTACCATCGTTTCTATTACTACTGTAACTTCTACTACTATTATTACTACTATTACTACTATAACTACTACTACTATTATTACTACTAGTACTACTGTTACTATACTGGTACACTACCAGCACAAACACCACTACTAATCAGTTTTATTATACTACTACTTCATCTAGTACTACTACTACTAGTACGACTACTAGTAGTAGTACGCCTACTTGGACTGGAAGAGACCATCGGTCGATGAAGTTCAGCAAGACGCAAGACGTATAAAGGATTCTCTTGTATTTTCATACGCTCGTTTTCTTATTTGCATATGGGCGCCGCTTTCACTTTCAGGCGTACAAGAGTCGCTTAATTTTACATTCTGAATCGCCCATCCCTGAATAGCTAACTGAATAACCACATTAATACAGAATATGTATTACCATTAAATTTACTTGGTGCTAAATTCCGTTATTGATTTATTCATTCATCAAAATTAAATTACAATCATTAAGTAAATTATTTTAATTATTGTCGGTTGCAATCTGTTAGTTAACAGTAAATTCAGCTAATTTTATCTGATTTCACATAGTTATCTTTTACGTAATCAATTCAATTAGTTTAATTTTAATTTATTAAACTAGCTATATATTATACAGATTTAAAAAAAAAGAATAACGGCTGCAAGTTGATAGGAACTAATAGCAGCCATGGATCATCTCTAAATTGGAATGCGCAACCGCTTTCACGTATGACGTCACCCAAGTATTAGCTCGTACATCACACCGGCCCTAGTAATCCTAGTATTTTTTTATAATTCACACTCTTCATTTAATATTTTGACACATTAATTTAATACATGTATTATAATCAACTTAAGATTAATCAATGTAAGTAATATCAAATGAAAATATAATATAGTGACGAAACTATAAGCAGAATTATGAAAAATATATTTATGTATAATTTAAATAATAAACTAAATCATGTTTAATTAAATTGAGGTTAGATTAAGTTGCGCATGAGGAAATATAAATTTGGTTATTATTTCGGGCTTTTATTGCAAGGGTAGTAAACATGCCATATGTGAACATGTGTGTGTGTGTGTGAGTGTGTGTGTGTGTGTGTTTTGTGTGTGGAATGCAATGCGGCTTCTGTTACACTTGAGATTAACCTTACGAGTAAAGTGGAATCAAAGTGGAGCATGGTGGAATTTCAAGAAAAACGAACCGCAATCGCTCGGTGTCCGTGGAATTTCGTGGAATCACTTGGACGTGTACATGAAACCCTGCATGTTGTGGAAATCGGGTGGAATTCCACGGGATACGGTGGAATTTTGGTCTGATGTGGAATTCCAGGAAGAGTAAACTATTTTCGAAATCCAATGGAGCTGAGAGTGGAATCAAATGGAAATCAAACCAAACGGTAATGGAATAACCTTGCCCTTCAATGGAACCAAGTGGAATTGACTGGAATTAGTTGAAGTTTAATGGAGTTCAGTGGGAGTCACGTGGATTCAAATAAAAACCTAACAAAGCCTATTAATAGAACTACTTAGTGGAATCAAGTGGAACTCGGTGAAATCGAGTGGAACTCAGTGGAATCAACTGGAACTCGGTGGAATTAAGTTTAACTCAGTGGAACCACGTGGAATCCACTGGAATCAAGTGGAACTCAGTGGAATCAAATGGAACGAAGTGGGCCTCTGTGGAAATTAAGAGGAACTCAGAGGAACCAAGTGGAATCAAGTGGAACTCAGTGGAATCAAATGGAATCGATGAGACATAATCAAATCGCGCTTATACAATCAAACCCACGTTGGTTATTTTTAATCCCAAAATGGAATTAAATTATAGCGGAACATTTTTCCCCTTTCCATGTTCTTGTGAAAACTTCCTGCTCAGTGTTCACATAAAGAAAGAGAGTAAGAGGGACTATTTTTAGTAAAGAGCCTGTGTGTGTGTGTGTGTGTGTGTGTGTGCAAGTCCTGTTCCGGTTCTGCTCTCGTAAATAAACCCGAAATAAACCTCCGATACAAACCAGATGAACGATTAACAAATCTCCCCGGCAGAATCTTCAAAGATTCTTTCCATTTTCGACATGAATTCAACCAAACAATGTTATCGAAAATGGTTCAAATTAACCTTAAACTTGTAAGCCTATTTTCCATTAGCTACTATTTCTTTTATTTTAATATTTACTATTACATATCTTTTGTGTAAAAATTCTATACATAGATTCTGCAAGATTCTTCCAATTTTCAACGTAAATTCTACCAAAAATATTTGCAAAATTAACTTAAATTAACTTAAATACAGAAGATTTTATATAAACTTAATTAAACTATAATCAAATAGACAAATAACCCTTTTGAGAACTAACCTCAGTTCAACCAAACATTAGATCAAATTAAACTAAATTACAATTAAATAGATACCAAATTCGAGTTGGGACATCCATAGCCTAAATTCAACCAAACATTTAAATCAAACGAATTACATTATAATCCAATGGATAACCATTTCGAGCTGGATAATCAACCTAGATTCAACCAGAAATTAAATCAAACCAACTCAAACTATAATCGACTAGTTAACCCTTTTGAGAGCTGGAGACCGTATAGCTTTATCGATTCCACCGTTTCACACACACACACACACTCACACGGAGAGAGGGAAAATCGATCCCGCATACTCACGGAATGAATAAGAAAAAGCAGGGAGAGAGGAAAAATTCCTTCCTTAATGGTCGCCACGTGCCTTATGCCAAAATCCATTGTGTTTAACAAACACACGTCGACAATTGAACGGACGGAAAATAAACAACAGGCCTATAGGCATCTGCTTCACCAAAAATTAATTATTTTTTTTTAAAAAAAAACCTACAACAATCGACCGCAGAGTGATTTTTTTGGTTTATAAATAAAATCCTATTTCTTAAAAATAGTAATTCTGACATAGTTCCGAATGACTGACAAGGAGAGTTCGATCTGAATTAAGGTTAATTGTAATTAATTTTTTTTAATTTTTCTCGGAATTAAAGGTATTGTTTAGTGTTGTAAATGACAATGTTGTGGTCCGGTCGATTAAACTGGATGTCGTCGCTATAAAATGAAATGTCGGTATAATGATACATATATTGTATGTTATATTCAATTTTTATAAATATACACATTGCATTTTTAAATTGCAGTAAAATTGAATTATATTAATTAATATTTTTGATAATAATCGAGGATAATGTCGTCTTAATATAGTTTTATCGGCATTATCAATACGATTATCTTTAGTGTTGATATCTTGTCGTTTCCACGACAAATGACCTTTCTTCAAAAATTGATTTTTTTTGAGAAATTCAAATAAACAAAGTTGTTGTCTTTGTTTCCACGCGACATCGTGCACGACAACTGAAGACGACATGCCAAAATTATTGACTTTGTCATGGCAGACATCCAGCGGGCACTGTTTCATCCAGACGACCATATCATGACAATTTATTCAAATCATCACCATTAAACAGGTATCAGATGTTAATTAAGTCATAACTTGAGAGATGATACGGTTATCCTTTCATCGTCAACGGAAACCCACAGTGAGTGAAGCCGCCTGTTCATTAGGGCGATAAAAAGATATAAAATAAAATAAAAACATGGAAAAGAGTTGGTCATTGAGTGAATTGCAAAGACGCATGACATGTGCGTGTCCACGCCGAATTAACCCAGCGCATTGTATTATACAAGAACCCAGCTCGTAATCGTGAGTCATGCTGCGTCATGTTAACACAACCCAACGGCGCATATATCTGTTGCCTTGCTATTCAATAACCCCGTACTTGTCGTTTAAATAGAGACGTGAATGGAGATCAAGCCGACTTGAATGGGATTCGTTTAAATGGAAGTCAACTTGATTTACGACTTTTTAAATTTTATCATCTTGTCATAAAATCTCACGGAATTAGTTGTCTTGTTGATGGTAATGTGAATATCGAGTCGACTTGTTTTGGATTGCATGTCGACATCCAAATCAACATGATAGACAACTTGTTGATTTTCGTAACAGAGATATATATATATTTTTTTTACAAGATCGATGTCGAGTCGACTTGTTGTGTTTCGTGTTGAATACAAGTCAACATGTTTAGGTATTTCAACAGAAACTGACCTGTTGGAAATGGCGTAAAGTTGATCGAAGTCGATTAAAAATTGTCTGGTCGGATGGAATGTTTGTTGTGTTGCCCAAAAAGCGATATCGTGTTCATTCAGTTTGATATCAATATTAGATTACTTACGAAGTCGAGTAGAAACTGAGTTGAATTCAAAATCGATTTTAATCTGTAAGTCGAGATCAATAAAAACAATCAGATAAAAAGTCGAGTTGAGTTTTCAAGTTCGTCATAATTTTTTTAAATCCAACTTTACGTTGAGCAGGAAAGTTGGATTCATACTCATAACTGGGTTGTCAAAACTATCCAACTACTGCGATCGAGTCGAGTTGGTTTTGAATTCGACTTTCAGACATTGATTCGACTAAGACATTGGCGACGTCAACATTGTACAATTTAGCAAATCGACTTTTCAACTACAAAGTTCGTTCGTAACTCGACTTCAAATTCAAGTTATGTCGAATCGATCTTGAAAGTCAATTTCAGTTCAGATTAGGATCCAAAACCAGAAAGTTTTAGTTGAAAAAGTCGATACACTGACACTCTCGTGCGGTCGGAGAAAGTTGACTAGCAGACGAAACAAGCCGACTCCCAAGTCGACTAAAGGGACAACTATGCGGTTCCTTTTTCATCCAATACGGGCGTTACAATTAAAAAAGAATTCAATCACGAAAAAACTGATTACATTGTCTCACAATACCGGTTACTCTCCGATTACCAAATGATTACTCGAAGACAGGGGGACACAATGGGAAAAGAAGAGCGATTGAACGATTGCGCTTTGGGCCTTTCCTTACGCTGCAACAGCAGTAATTACGACAATGATTGAGAGAGCCCCAATTAGTCGTCGTAATTAATCAATTTCAATTATAATCAATCAGTGGCGTGACAGTCTTTCCACCCAGAGCAAAAGGGGAGTCAAAGTAAATTCGTCGCATGTTTGATAAAAACGGTTACTTTCAGTATATGATTACTAGTACTCATGTACGATACAAACAATACCGATTACTTAAGATGATTACTTTACTATCAAAATGCGACTAAATTAAATGAAACTATAAAAAAAGTAACTACCGGTACTCATTTTGAAAGTATAACCATTAATAAACGATTACTGGGGAAATGATTACTTTTCCAAACGAATATTTTAAAATCGTAATCAGCTAAACTTCAACATCAATAACAATATCACGATACTGACTACTCGACTCCTAAAAAAAAACGATTACTTCTGTAATCACACCATACTAGACATAAACCGATTACACAAAGAGTACTTTGCCTTAAACGATTCCTTGTACTCATACGTGTTACGGTTACTCAACTTCCTAAATTCACTACTTAAAAAAACGGCTCTAGTCTAAATTACTTAAAAATTCGCCCATCATTATCAGCAAGCTATAATCCTATCACTGTAATTTTACACAGCCATTTAACGTTTTTAAAAAAATTTAAAATTCCTTGCATGATTGTTAGTCTTGACGGTTGCTCGTAACGAGGAGACCTTCAATTTCATTAACGAACAGCAACAGCAAAAAAAAAAAAACAGAAAAAAAGCAGCAACGAGGAAGAAAAATCCCGACCAAACCACTCTCTAAATAGCCAATTAACTCTTACGGAGGAGTCCATGCTCGCCCTCCCGTTTCGATAAACTCAAAATCAGCAAAAAAGTTAAAAACACCAAATGCATACTTGACAGGTTCATACAAACAAACAAAACAAAAAACGAACCAAATACCCAATAAGGGCGAAAACAAAACAATAGACTGAATGACAGCAAGAAAAAAACTGAAAATGAAAATAATCATTGGTAACCAATCTCTTCAATACTGTATACAGGTGACTACATATACATACATACAGCGTACATATATACCATGTGCGTAGTTTTAACAGGTAAACCGGTTTCCTTATTGTCCCGCTGTTGCCCACGGAGAGTTTGGGCGGGAAAAAAACTAACTGACCTTTGTGTTTGTCGAGATACGAAAGTAACACGTACGCACCGTCACGTGTCAGTCAAGTGCTCTTGTACTTTTCGACATTAAATAAAATAAATAAACAAAAAGTAGTTGGGGTTCGCTATGCTCTTAGCTATTTAAGTTGATTCCAATTAAATTAACACGCAGCTGGTAGTTTTAAGGGTTTCCAAATGAAATTATTACCATGATTACGATAAAACTCATTCATTAATGACATTTAAAAAATTTGCAACTTAATTAATTATAATACAAGTTTGTAAAATTTTCACTACTCAGTTTGTTCATTGGGCAAATTGATAACGGAAGCGATTTATTAAAATTTTACACAACTTATATTCAAAAGGTATTAGAGTCGATGATTCATCGAACCGCCCCAGTTTCGGGCAGTTCAAAAAGCCCTTCAGGGCAAATAAAACGTATATATAAAACCTCGAAGTATAACATCCATAGATGTCGCTTAAACAGCATCCCATCAAACTTTCATAAAATCCCAGCCAAACTCGATAATTAACTTTAATCATTAGTTTAATCATACCAAGATATGTAAGAAATCGAAAATCTAAAAATAGCCTCTGTATACACAAAACCGGTTTTCTATTCATCTATTCAGGGATATAGGACTGTCCAAATCAGATGGCGTTTCAAAACTAGATAGAAAGACCGATAGATAGATAGATGGATGAATGGATAGATAGTTAGGGAGATAAACAGATAGAGTCTTCGCCTCAGGCCAGTTCGAAATGTCCAAACGATACATAGCCTCAAGCTATAAATCGTTCACCAGGGTGCGGAGGAGTTATAGGTCTTATACACTATGACGTCACGTCACGTGACCTTTCCATAAAGGGCTGCATAGGCTTCATACAGAGGAAAAAAAATCCACTTGCACACTCATTTAATTTAATGTCATAAACCTGCAGGAAAACCAGAAGAACTCAACTTCACTAGTAAAGAGACAACTACGACAGAAATATCCCCAATTCTACATGAATCTGAATCGATCAGCTGATCGCTATATACCGTCAAGATGGCGGCCACTACAAGGTGCAACAGCCTTACATAACCACTGTGAGTATCAACGTGTACTTTGTTTACCTGTGTGGGTTCTTTGATGAGCTTTAAGATGGGAGCTCTTGGTGTAGACCTTCTTACAGCCCAGGAATTGGCACTTGTGGATGCGTCTTCGTTCAGCTACTCGGGAGACACTGAGGGCGACCCGCGCGGCTGGCGCGCTGGCTCCCCGGCCGGTCTGCATCGAACCCATCCGGCTGACGGTACTGCTGGTCCCGTTGACGACGCGTAGTGACTCCGGACTGGACGGAGGAGTCAGCGGGTGTTTGATCGACTTGAAGGTCCGCGACGATTCGCGCTCGTCCAACCACGACCGGACGCTCGATCGGGAACTGGCCGAACTGAGGCTGTCCAGCGGGTGACCCGGTTCACTTTCCTCCGTGTCTCGATCGCTGTCCTCGGTTGACTCGCTGTCGGCGAACATGGCCCCGTGACGAAAATTTAAACCCAACCTATGGTTGGAGCAAAGTGGAACCATGTAATAAACGTAAACCCTGGTAGTGTAATAGTAACCATGATTGAAAATGAGTGAGAATCTGATTATAAAGTTACGCTTGCAAGTCGTAGTTGGATAGGTTGTCAGTGGATCTAGTGGAACTAAGAAGAATTCCAGTAAGATGGTTTGTTCCATGGTCGTAGAGTACTAAAGTTAATTTTCTGGTGGAATTTTGATTGAAATTTGGTGGAACCTGGTCTACAGGTAAGGTAGATTCCAACAGTTTCCATTTTTCTACTAGTCGTCCATATTCCCACAATCTAAAATCTAAATCCTTCTCAAATTCCACACAATTCCACTCGTCATTCTACCTCTTACATCTAGTCTACGATAGAATCATATGGGAACTTGGTGGAGTTTAGTGGAACGGAACGGAATTAGGAATTACAAGTGCTTATTCCATAGGATTCCACTACTTTCAGTACTAAGAGGCCTTTGCTCCATGGTCAGTGGTTAAAATCTGTGGTACTTGGTGGAATTCCACCTCGGCACTGTTAGATTCCAATCAAGTTCCACTTGTCTACCACAATTCCTCCTTGAAAAATTAAAGTAAATTGTGGAAACGACAACAACACTAAAAACATGGTATACTTAACACGTGGAATTGAGTGGAATTAAGTGGAATTAAGTAAAATTAGATGGAATCTGAGAGATTTTTTTATATTCCTCTTCCATCTGACTTAACCGGGGGTACCAGTCCCTTCTCCTGACCGAGCAAATTGCTTAATTCAGCGGTAAAGCGGAGCTCCTCCGGGCTGCTGTTACCTCATAAACGCATAATTATCCACTTAAAGGATTAGCATTCCTTCGTTTTACAAGTGAAGGGATCTCTGGGGGTGGTTCGGTTCAAATTCCACGTAATTCCACTCAGTTCCACCAAAATTCCACAGAGTGCGGACTCGCGTTTGGAAAACGCCATTTACATCCTTGAAATGCCTTACCTGAGTGCAATTCGTTGCTTGTTCTCGAGACTATCGTCAGGATCTGTGTCGATATCGACTGGTTCCTGCTTGATGGACCATGGCCAGAGCATGGGCGATGTCCTTGACGCTGTCGCCGAGCTCAATGTCGCGCGCGGCGTGTCGTACATCTCCTGGCGACACGCGCGCGTCTGCGGCTCCTCCATTAAATACCGCTCCATCTCGTAACATGTCTGCAATTAAAAAACAATAATTCATTAATTTTGTAATTAAGATTTAATTGATGACTGTAATTATGGGGGAGAATCATAATTAAGGTTTTAATAAGAACCCATGTTCTAAAATCTAGGTTGAACTTGACCGATGCTTCTTTCTAAGCAGCACCTGTCGTTGGTATTAGTACTGCCAAGCTCACCTATGTTGTACATATTGTTTAGCCACTATGGTTTTTAGGATCTGGCCAAGGTCACCTATGGTGTAGATAAGAAACCTGCATGTTGCTGTTCTGAACGATAGGTGACCTTATCCCACTTAAGATTCACCCCAACAACCAAGCTCGCCTAGGTTGCACATATTACAACCATTACCAAAAGTCCAATCCTGACAAGTTTACCTAGGGGTTTAGATTATCTTAACACATTTAAGATTTCACCATGGCCAAACTCGACTAGGTTTTAGACTTTCTATGGCTAAGCTCAGTAACCAAGTCCAGCTGGCCGCAGGTAGTTTTCACTTTCTAAAGCCTAGGCGAACTTGGCAAGTACCCTTTCAACTTGCTATAATTCTAGACTGCATTCATACGCGCAAGTTGCGGTGAAGAGGGTATTGATGATCAACTTCCGGTGCGTGTGCACCGGAGGCTAAACGAAACGGTAAGTGCACATGTACTTAATCATTCACTTCCTCTTTTTTTCCCCAATGTATTCACTATAGAGGGGGCAACCGTAATGATTGTGTAGTCTACACATTTGGACATTTATTATACGGTAAGTGTGTATGTTACACCTTCAATAGCCCGCCTCGAGACATTTCGATCTAAGGACTCAAGGGCAAAACCATAAGTATCGATTTAACAAGCCGGAAAGAAGAGACCCGAGTTTCCTCTGTCGTCAACTCTGCAATTACACGAGTCTGGAAATAAAAAACCAATAACGACTCCGAAGTCGACTTCGAAGTGAATGAATCACCCCTCGTGAGTCATACATTCATAATCATATCTATCTATCTATCTATCTGTCTGGCTATTCCTACCTATCTGTCTATCTATTTATCTGTCTATGTATATATCTATCTATCTGTCCATCTATCTGGCTATTATAATGTTGCATTTACATGATATATAGTTATAATTTTTTATTATAATTTAACGATGATAATGTATTATATATAGATCAATTGATAAATCAAAGGAGCGTCATTTGGATCGTTTCCTGATCCGCGGCAGTCTGTAATTATAACGCACGGCTTGGAGATCAAACATGTACGGCGGGTGGGTTGCGAGGGTTGGGAGACTAGGAACGGGTACAGACTTCCTCTCATCATTCACGGTTTAATAGGGCAGCTCATTGAACACCGTCTATTTTTACGCATTTTGGCAAGGTTCAAATTCAAAAGGAGTACCCCTATCCCCTTCTGCCTTTCACGTTGCCATAGTAACCAGAAACACGCACATCTCACGTGTGCAGAAACGCGCCACCTCATTAGATCTGGACGATAATTAATGGTTCAGTTGTGTGGTAACCATTTGAACGAGTCGACCGAACCGTAGAAACATTAGACATCTATCTATACATGTACCTGTTCATCATCTATCTACCTGCCAATATATCGTCTGTCTATCTATCTGTCTATCTACCTGTCGACCTATCCAACTGTCAATGTACTATCTATCTATCTTTCTTTCGATCTACCTATCTATTTATCCGCCTATCCATCTATCTGTCTATCTATCTATCTATCTATCTATTTATCTATCTATTTATATATCTATCTATCTGTATATCTATCTACCTATGTATCTATGCATCTATCTGTCTATCTATCTATATGCCAATCAACCGATCTAGCTATCTAATGATTGTTTCTCTGTCTGTCTATATCTTTATAAATCTATCTTGTGAATGTGTGTGTCTATTTATATCTCTATCTACCCATCCGTCTGTCTGTCTGCCTATATCTACCCAAAATCATGCACATATGCATTCACAATGTACGGTCATTAAAGCTAGTCAGGTAAATCACACGTGATGACGGACACACCCTTTCAAAACAAACATTATACACCGAAGCTTTATAATTCTCTCACTCATAGGAGGCCACGCCCAATGGGTGTGTCCTTGTAATTAATTTTTTTTTCTTCTCTTTTTCCTCTTCAGCGGTGACACCGAAACTTCCCAAATTGCCACGTCCTGCCCCCCTCCCTTCACATTGCAAAAATGAATGTTCATCAACGTGGTAGAATAGTCTAGTGCAATACGAGAAAGGGTTCCTGCTGGGTAAAAGTTGATCGCTTTTGGTACCCACGTTTTCAAAGATATAAGAGCCAAAAAAACAACAAGTACAGAACTGATAGTACTTTATACGCTAGTAAAGTTTCGTTTAAATCGGGTCGTTAGTTTGGCCAGAATAAAATTCTAAAGTTAAACAGATCCATAATTTCCTAATTAGAACTTCCCTTATTCTAAGCTCGAGAACTGTACAAAGGGACGTCATTTAGCGCGTATGCCCGAGCAAAGGAAACTATTCGAGGCGTTCGACCTGCACATGTGTGCACACATGTGTGCACCAGAAGGGGATGCCAAAACATCAACATAGGGCGGTGCAAAAAGCTCCTCTTTCAGGTTTTGAATCCAAGAATCACTCGGAGAATCATAATGAATCTTTGGGTCTTATCCAAAATTCGTGAAAGATTCTTGCCAAGAGACCCTTAAATCATTCTGGAATCATGTATGGACTGCAGATATACACATAATTATAGATAAATGCTTATAGTTAGATAGATTGATAGTTAAGTAGTTAGACGGATAGATAGATCGATCCATTTATATATGGAGACAGAGAGAGCGGTAGATAGATATACAGATAGGTAGTCAGATAGATAGATAGATAGATAGATAGATAAGTAGGTAGATAGATAGGTAGATGGATAATCAGATGAGTAGTAGGTACAGAGATAGACAGACAGGTAGACAGATAGATAGACTAGCTAGATGGATTGACATATAAACAGATAGGACATTCAGACAGACATGCAGATAGATGAACAACGAGCTAGCTAGATAGAGGGATAGTTAGACAGAGAGATTCGAGCAAAATAACCCAACACTTCGCCAACATAATCAATTTCCCTAGTGGAGACGGGGGGCGTGGCCAGTCTACCGGAGCGGAAGCCACGCCCACCATGGGTGGGATACGCGAAATTCCATTTTTTGCACATTCTTTTTCCCTGGTACGGAGAGTCGTTTATACATGCATGAATCACACACACACACACATGTCATATAACGTGTGTGCATATGTGAAAAGCTACACCGGGCTTCGGTATCGAATTTCTCGCCAGCGAAATCCTACACGGCGCATTAGTGTTTAATGAAGAGTGAAAAACTCATTAGCCAAAACAAAAAATAGCTCATTACAGTCCACTGATTACCCAGGTGCTTCGACCTGCTTAATTTCTCTTTACGCATATCATAATAATATAATTTAATGTCACAATTTCACTTTTTATAATTTCCATCTCGTTAAAATTAAGGTGGGTTAATTTTAAGTTTAACTTCAATAGATTCTATATTTTAAATTAATGTTTCTTTAAAAGAAGGAATGAGAAAAGCAGCTTTTCAGGAATTAGGAGACGAGAGACATTGGAAGTGGAAGATGATGAAAATTTAATCTCTCGCTGAAAAATAGGAAGACAATTAAAAAACCACTCGAGCTGATGTGCAAGTGAAACGCAGACCTTTTTCAAAACATATTTATACTTAATTTCAGTTTTAAAAATATTACCGTAGATTCCCATATGATTTATTGAATTAATCAATTAATTAAAAAAAATTCTATTCTATTCACAGTAATACATTTTTCACCTAAATTTCGTCAACATTATAAATATAATTATTTTTATGAAATTATTATTAATGAATCATAATTTTATCAATAACCGATTCGAAGTTAATTACACAACGAGATTATTTCAAATTAATTAAGCAAATGATAGAATGTTAAAAAATTCATCGTTATAGATATTACAAATTCTAAATAACTGTGCAACGAATAATTGCATATAATATTTAAAATTTATTCATAATAGTTATGACTATAAAATTATTAAAATGAATAGAAAATTATACCAAATTTATTAATTAGATTAAAGCATAATATTAAAATTCGCCTTTACGTATCAGAAATTAATGATCTTAGTTACCGGTTTTTTAAACCCTTTTTTCCCTTGATAATATCTCAAGAACAAAAAAAAAGAGGGACCGTTGCCAGCGGTAGGAGAAGCGATTCATCAGCTGATTGTTATTGACGTGGGTATTTGTAAACATATTTTCGCAGATATGCTCATCGATAATGAACAATAGCAGGTGAGATTGGCCTCCTTATCTTATTCGTCTCGCGGGACTTTTTTTCCTCAGAGATTCCCTTTCGCCCCCCGTATGTTTGACGGTTCTCGCCCTAAGGGTTATTTCTCCACGTGAATCCCCCACCCAGGTGTCCTTGTGTGTGTGTGTGTGTGTGTGTGTGTGTGTGTAGAGGAAAGCTTCACTTTCTTTTCAGATTCTCACGTGATGGAGAAAAGAATGGTTTATAAAGGAATCACTATAAAGATTCACAGAGATTCATTGAGGTTCAGGTGAGTCATGAATCTTTAATGACTCAGTTTGAAAGAATCATTCCTAAAGGACATAAATAAAGATCTAATGACTCGTAAATGACTCACGTGCGAGTTGCCATCATAGGAAACTCACGGAGATTCTTGTTGACACTAAAATATGACTCAATATCCTCGGTTTTCCTTACTGGAGTAAATGAATCAAGATTCTCCAATGACTCACGGTTGAAAGAATCAACTCTTCATTTTGCTTCGAATGAAAAGTAAGGACTCACGCATGTTTCATGGTGAATCTTCACGTTTTGTGTGACTCAATGACTCAATCTATTAAACTTTCCACAAGAATTTGGCCCTTAAATTCATATTCAGACCAGTAAATTCCAAAAAAGGATTCACAAGAATCACACTTCGATGACTCAACGACTCAACTCTTCGCTCCTTGGAAGATTCCTTCCGAATGGGTCGAGAAAAAGGATTCTCAAGACTCTCTGCAGGTGGCCAAAAAGGAGGAAAGCAAGCAACCTTCCATTTATGCAAATGAAACAGGGGCGTCCTTAAACGACCTTGAGTATTTTTGAAGGTCAAGGTCATTCATCTTCCATGACGTTCCAAAAAGGAAAGGAACGGCATCTTCCCTGACGTCACCAGAGGGGGTTGGCCACCTTCAACCAAACTGGCAATTGACGTCGATTTACGACTGAATTGTAACTTGAGATTCGGAAAGATTCCCAATAAGAATCTCGGAATACTTTTGAAACTGATTGAGATTCAAAGCTTGCGAATCATTACTTATTAAAAAATTCCTAACTGAAATGTCAATTGACGTCGATATACGATGGCAATTTAACTTGGGATTCTCAAAGATTCCCAATAACAATTATTGAATACCTGTGACATTGGGATTGGGATTCATGGCTCGTAGAATCATCATACATTATAAGATCCTTAATCTTAAGTGAAAATATCCGTATATCATACTGATTCTTGATAATTCTTACAAGGATCTGATATTTGAAAGTTTCTCACGAAATTAGGTATCGTCGATTGATGTCAATTGACGCTGCATTCCGTTGGGAAAACCTTTGGGCGTCTTGGCCGTTACAGAGGAATGCAGCGATTACCTTTGGAGACTTTCGTTCAATCTCCTTTTTCTACTACGATTTGATGACTCATATGATTCTTAATGATTCAAACTGAATCTGTTAGCTGTCTATCTGTCTACCCGTCTATCACTATCTATTTACCTATCTGTCTATCTGTCTGTGTCCAAAAGATTGGTTTCAAACTACTTTTATTGATCTGAAATGATTCACAACAGATCTGCAGTGACTCAAACTGATTTCCAAGGGGATTGCACTTAATTTCAATGTTACTCACCGTCTTGTATCGATTCTCAATTGATTCAGAATGATTCTCATCGACTCACATTGATCTTGTGTATTTCAAACGATTGTCATCAACTCAGGTGATTCTAATAATTCTTGATGACTCAATTTTAAACCCAGACTGAACTTTATCGATTACAGATGGCATTCCTCTACTTGGTATGATTCCTAAATGAATCCAACCAAACTTCAAATGATTCTTATTGATAAGTTAAATATCACCGACTTTAGATGACTTCCATCGTCTCAGATCGACTCTTAAAAGATTTCAAATGGCTCACAAATGATTCAAACCGGCCCTTGAATAACTCTCAATGACCCCAAATGACTCTCAATTGAATCTCGTCGACTTTGAATCACTTCCACCGTCTCAGATCGACTTTCAAAAGATTTCAAATGATTCAAAGTGACTCTGAAATAACTCTCAATGACTCAAACTGACTCTCACCGACTCCAAAACGACTTTTTCACACCTAGAACGATTCAAAATGACTCCGAATGACTCCCAAATGACTCTTTTAGGGCCCGCAAAACCCTCGCACAAGCCTTCTGGAGGGATTAAACCAGACCCCCTTCTCCTCGGGTGCACAGTTGCCTGGCTCATGTCAATCGTTCAGTTTAAAAATATCGACTTTTAAACAATTAGGCTTAACCCCCAGGAGTTCACCAACCCCACATGGGGGGTCCGCTGAGATTTTCCACCGTCTTCCACCGGTTAAAAAAAATCCCAGAGTTGCTAACCCCTCGCCCTAGAGGGTGAGATTAACCCTTCGGGGTTATTTCTTGAAAGGGCGAAAGTCCCTTCCCATGTGAAATATGCAGAGAGGGGGGATTGTTGATGTCTGATGAATATTTAATTAGGATAGCAACTGATAGCGTGACTGGTGCTCGTTTTGATGCTTTGATAACACGACGTTTGAGTCATGTGCGAGAATCACCCGGGAATCACGTATTTTATGATTGCATGATTCTTGATATTTTTAAGATTCGCAGATTTGTAATTTTCGTGATTCTTGATGATACTCAAATTTTCAGGTATTGATTTTGATGACTCACACCTTCAAATGACTCAATTAACCACTCATATTTGACGCAACCTTACAAAATCGACACGTTTGAATGACTATCGAGATTCTTGACGCGATTTTCGTATAACAAGGATTCTTGATGAATCACTGATGACTTGCACTTAAAATGACTCAATAAACCATTCAACTTTCACATCGTGTCACAAAATTCCGCAGTTTCAACGCCTCTACCATGATTCTTGACGTGATTCTTCACACAATTCCCTCACTACAATGACTCAGACTCGAAAATGACTCTACAAGCCATTCAACCTTCACACAATCTCATAAGTTTTCGCAGTTTCGACGATTCTACCGTAATTCTTGACGTGATTCTCACATTACAGGGATTCTTACTGACTCACTCGTGACTCACACCCTAAAACGCGTCCATCTTCCCAATATTCTTGCAATCATACGGAATTCGCCTCTTTCAACGGTACTCTATACAATTCTTGACAAGATTCTTGGCGTGACTCCAAACTGACAGGGATTCTATTGACTCACTCATGACTCACACCCTAAAACGATTCAATTTCTTCAATTCTTCGATAATCTCATCAAATTCACCCCTTTTAAAGATTCTACCGCGATTCCTGACGTGATTCTCGGGCAAAATGACTCGCAGATGCGTGGAGAATTCCACAGATTGCGTAAGTGTTACGTCGGGTGGGAGAGAATGGGGTGGGGGCGGGTAAACAAGTTGTTTATTCACCGAAGGCTGGCTCTGAGTAAAGGGAAAACGACTTGGTGATGCGGCTGGCACACCTTCACTAACGAAAAGGGCCTAGGAATATTCTAGGAATGTAGTCATGTGTGTCTTTGACCCTTAAGTAGGCCTATCACCTTTACCTAAAGGGTTCGCAACCCTTCGATCATAGGAATCTTCGGTTTCTAACGAGATTTTCCAGGAGTCTGTGATTTACTGGTTTAAAATACCGAGTGAATCAATGAATGAGTGATTCAATGACTCAATTCAGGATAACTTGAAATGATTCCATAGTTTAAAGAGTCGGGAACTCAATGACTCAATGATTTGATATGATTATATAGTTAAAAGATCCGATGACTCACTCTCAAAACGAACTAATAAACTAGTGATCAATGATTCAGTAGTTCAAAGACTCATTGACTATTAATTAAATGAATAAATCAGTGAATCAGTCCCAATATGAATCAATAATTAGTGTTCCAATGATTCAATGACTCAACCTAGGACGACAGTATGATTTATATGATTCAAACGATTCGATAGTTTAATGATCCAACCTGGAACAATTACACGACTGAGTGACTCAACATTTATAAAATGTAACAACTCAATCTAGTAATGAGGATATCAGCGTTCAGTAATTCAAGGTGACTCAATGACTTTAAACTGACTAAAATAATGTCATATAATGACTTCCAAAGATTCAAAATGACTCAATGAATCTCGAAAGCAATTTTTTATACTCCGATTTTAATGATATAATTTAATTGGTATGATTCCCAAACGATTTTCAAAGATTCAAAATAACTCAATGACTCACCGAATCTTAATTGCAATTTTACATTTAAATTCTAAACTCAATGACGTAATTTTTACTGCGTGATTCTCAAACGATTAAGAAGATTCTGATTTATAAATTCAAATATTTTCCAAGCGTTGCGGACCCTCGATGGACAACAGCAACGGGGATGGAGGCGATTTATTCCAGTCACACACACAGACATACACACGAGCACGAGGTCAGCGCTGATTCTTAATTCGTGAATCCTGACAAACAAGAATCCCTCGCATATTTAAACACTTCCTTATATGCGGGGCCCCCCCTCCACGCGTTTCTCACTTAACACAATCGCTTTTCTCTAATTGAATTCAATTAAACTCATTTAAAATTTAAACCAGTTAAGAAAAAAATTAAATTTATCAAATTACTCGTTTAACTCAAACTGAATTCAATACCCTAATGATTAATATCTAAATTCAGTTTCGTATTATTATTATTGAATAGTTAATTACAACTCACTTCTCGCTGTTAAAACTCGTTTAATCAAACTTAGATCTAGATTAGATAAGATTAGATAGCCACATCTTGAGACCAGGAATCTCAAGATTCCCAATTCCCAAGGTCAACCGGTAACCGGCTAACGACCAGCAGGCACAACCTGGTTCGATGGTAACCTCATTTTTACTTTATTATATTATAATTCTAATAAACAGTAATAAGTTTTAACTTTATACTCGCCGTCTGGAGTCAGTCAAGCTAAACGCCACATCTACACACTCCTGAAAGCATCCAGCATAGTAAAAAAACAAAACATGACAACCGCAGTTTTCTCTTTTAATTACGTCGTGCATCAACTCTTATGCGGCGATCCTTTCTCTTTAAACTACGTTTTTTTTAAAAGAAACTTAATAGGAAACGGAGGTTAAACTTAACACGAATTAAACCTTCCTTTATCTCAACCATCAAAATTAAACACAGAGTCAGTCAACATATTAAACATTACATTAAGATATAGTTACAGTAATAATAATTGTAATCATCTTAACTAATAAGAACATAACAAATGCAGTCGTTCATTTAAGTAATTAAAAAGTAATACATGTATTAAAAAATGTAATAAACAACCAAGACATAATGCTTAATGCGATAAAGTAAACACATATTTTAATAAGACCAAAGAAATTAACTTTAATTGTATTAAAGCAAAAAAAATCAGAAATACTGGCAAAGTGTCATAATTCTATTACCAGATTAACCGAATTCCTTGTAGTGTGACAATAAAAATTCCTCTCCGGTCACCTGAAACGTTGTCTAAAACACAACACACACACATGCGCATATAGCGGTATAAAACTGCTGATAAGCTGTTCATTATTCGGTTTTCTATTTATTTCTAGCGCATGCTAAAAGATTATAAGACATTTATTTCAAATATTATTCATTATAAACACATAGACAAATATATATAATTAAATAAACAAGTAAGTCGGTGAATGAATGAATGAGCGGAAGTTGCCTTGTGTTGTGAAAATGCCAACATGGACTTTTTCCTCTTTCCTTGGCGCGTTTTATTATTCACCAACTTGAAAACAGGCAAAATGAGACAAAACCACCTCTTATTTTCCTTCTCTCTCCCTCACCTCTTTCTACCTACCTATCTACCTAACCGTCCGTCTGATCTATCTATCCACCCATCTATTTAACCGTCCGTCTGATCTATCTATCTATCTATCTATCTGTCTATCTGTTTGTCTATCTACATCCATTTAACAATCTGTCTCTCTATCTACCGATCTATCTCTCCCATATTTATCTATGTATCCATCTGTCTGAACTATTATCTGCTGCCTATCTATTTATCTATCTATCTATCCATCCATCTCTCTCTCTCTTTCCTCTGCGAGTGGAAATGCAAAACAAGAATAACACAACAACCACAGTATGGCGTCACCACTATTTCGAGATACTGATGCCATCCTCAGACCTTTTCTACGTAACCATAAATCCGCATCTTTCTTCCTGAACTTTTCATTTACATATAAATACATCATTATTCTAGTTTTACTAGTTTTTTTCCAAATACTTATTGAGTGTTTCTATTTATATCTCATCATGTTATTGTTTATTATTTTTTTATCATAGTATGATTATTTTATCAATATGTGTTGACCATAGATTCTAATAATGGAAACGACAGGTGTTATAACGAATCAGGGTCAGAATGACACTGAAATGTCAATATTGTGACTCTGTTACGTGTCACGTGGCCCTGTTATTGTTATGCGACGATTAAGGTTTGTATTGATTATGGATGTGATTAAATTTACTTAACTTGATGGTTATCTTACTATACATTTCTTTTACATGTCTATCTATCTATCTATACGTCTGTCTGTCTGTCCATATGTATGTCCATCTATCTGTCTGTCTGTATATCTTTGTGTAACTATCTACCCTTCTACCTGTCTATCTTTTTGTCAGTTTATCTACCTACCTATCTGTTTATCTGTATAGTTTTGTGTAACTATCTACTTTCTATCTGTCTTGTCTGTCTGCCTGTCTATCTATCTGTCTAACTATCTATCTACCCGTCTATTTACCTACCTATATATCTGTCTATCTATCAATCTATCTACCTATCAATCAAACCCCTTATCAAAGACTTTTTAAAACCCTACTTTCTGTTCTTCCTTTTCATCAAATAAAACACAAGAGGGTGAAGGGTTAACTTCCGGCATACGTCAAAATTTACAACATCCTCTCTTATTTCAAAACCCTTGCTAATATTGTTCTTCAGTAACTCTTTCCCATTTTTTTCCACGCCAGATGGAAAAAAAATAAAGAACAAATACTATAAAAACGTTAACTATATATATATATATTTATTTAATTATTTATATTCACGAAAAGTGCAAATAATTCCTTGTGCATTTCACCTTTTCCCATCGGGGGCAAAATTTTTGACAAATAAAAAAACCGGTTTTTTGGCAAAGACCAGAACAAGTTTGTTCCACTTTGTTGCCATCGCTGCAAGGCAATCGATGGAAATCGCCAAAAAATCATTTTTTTAAAAACAAAAATCCAACAACAATAAAAATCGATACAGAGAATTTTCCAGTTTTACAAAATTCCCGCGGCCATGTGATGGGAGACTATTGAATCGTACGTGTGGGAAAAAAATATTAAAAAATTAAAAAAAGAGAGAAATATATAAAATATAAAATATTTTTCAATCCCGCCTGGGAGCACTTCCGTTTCAGTGGTTATTTACTCGTAAATTACAGCGTGATTAACTCCATTTTTTCCATTTTTATTCTATTAAAAAATACTATTTTATTTCAGGTCAAATTGAAATAAATTCTGTCATAGTTTTTGCTTTTAATTTACCAAAAAATTTGAATAAAAAAATGAGCAAGAAGCCAAACAGTCAACAGTGCGTGACTTTTGTGACAAAATGTCCCAAGGTCATTTTTTTATTTAAAAAAAAATTCGGACTGGATAACACCAACAAGAAGTGGAAAAAACTAGAATTCCGCCCTAAATTTCGGGCAGTACTGCTTTTATATCTCGCGATTAAATAATCGATTGGTATTCTAAGAAATAAAAATTGAATAATGATAACGATATAAAATGAAACGGGACAAAAACCCACCTGCTCCCAATGGTCTTCGAGTGAAACTTGTGCAGTGAGGAATCCCGTGTCGTGAACCACCTGAAGTTCGCGAAAAATCGAACCGCTGGGTAAGATATCCATTTTGTTAATTTCTCTCCTTTTAATTGTTATTTATCGACGTCGTGTTATTTTCCCGTTTTAAGCCCAACGATTCTCCGTCGAGATTGGACTCGCTTCAGTGAAAACGCCTTCAAGGTTTTCAGATTTCAGCGAGAAAAACCCGGTAAATCCTCCCAAATTTGAACGTAGATCGGAATTCTTTTTTTTTACCGCCAAAATATTTAAATATTAAAAAAAAACACAAAACGAGAGGCACGCTATGTTCTTGAGGCTTTTGGAACACCAAAATGGCGCCAAGAAACAAGAATTCCCTGCCGGCGGGCCTCAAGCGAAATGTCAAACAAAACTTGTTAGATTTTTGCACAACGATTTCAAATTTCCCGCCAAGAAAACCAAAGATAGACGGATAACGGTCTATCCGCGTCGCACTTTACAACTGTCGAGATATCACCGTGATTGTTTATATGCGTGATGCGAGAGCACACTGAACGTCCGTCCGTCGCGTTCAAACGCCATGCGCGCACTGAGAGGCACTAGCAAACCTGAAGGGCTTTTACGTTCGACGTGTAAAACATAGTACTCCCACTTTTCAAGTTCCAGCATCTGAATCAACACTCTTCATTAATCTATTTTTACATGCCCGCGTATATTTTATCTTATTCCTTTTATATTGAACATCTAGTTTATATAACTAATTATACTGTTGCTTAATGAAATCATGATTTTGATGCAGGTTTACTTAGTGGTGGTGGAAGCGCTGCTGTATGGAAACTTGAATACGGCGTCACTTGCCAGCGAGTACAGCCAGTAATCGTCATAACCGGGGCTAGCTCTCGCAGTAATCGTTATCAGTAATCATTGGCTATATGAATCTATATAGCTTGAATCGCTTGAGGTTTATTCAACCCAAGAAGCTGGAACTTATGAATCCAATGCAGAAAAGTAAAAGTATTCTTATACTTTCAACTTGCACCACCACATATCGGTTCTATGGTGTAATGGTGAGCACTCTGGACTTTGAATCCAGCGATCCGAGTTCGAGTCTCGGTAGAACCTCATTTTTTTTCCATCTAAATTATTTAACCCTCAATTTACTTTACTCAATTTATATTTCCTTTATTTAATTACATTTTAATTCTATCATATTCGATAATTTCTTGCATTTTTTGTATGATAAAGTGTCTTAAATCATTGTTTCGACATTTTTATCTAAAGATATTACATATTAATACCTGTTGAACAATTATGTTATTTAGCTAAACCTTGTTAATATTTTGTCTCCATACTGGACAAACTGCTCGCCGAACATCACAAACTCGACCGAACCGGACAGTACTGGATTACCATTACACAGTTATCATAACCACAGACTAACCTGTTACGATAACCTTCATAGCTAACAATGCAATTTTATAAAAATATATAACATCAAATTTGTACATTTACAAAAAACGGCACACAAGTTTCTTTCCGTAATTAAAAAAATAATCGTCAAACAAATTTTCGTGTAAACTGAAAATGTATATTTGGAGAAGAATTGCAAGTTTCACCAACTTTGCAAAGGAAGCCAACTTGAGAGAAAATAACTAACATAACAAGCGACAAAGCTAGTACAATAAAGCCCATTAAAATTCCTCAGGCAATTAACAACTCATAAAAAAAAGAGGCACTGGTTAGCAGTTCTCCACTTTCAACAAGTCAACCATCTTGGCAGTGCGTCTGGTTTCCAAATCAAATTTTTACTACACAAGGGGAGGAAGGATGGAGGCTACGAAAAAATCATTCTTATATTTATTTTTTTTTTTTAATTAAGAATTAACCCACCAAATTAGTTCAAGAAATGTTCAGATTGTGAATATTGCCGCTAGATGGCAGTGGAATGTTTTGCAAAATTTTCACGGGTCCGTTCCGGGGAAAAATTATGACAAATGCAAATCGCCGGTCCTTGTGTCCCATCAGTTTACGTCATGGTACCGAAAACGGGATTGTGCCTGCAGATGGCCGGTCCGTACTCTTCGTAAGCTGCTTTCGTATGGCACACTTGATAGAATTCCGGCTACATGATTTATAACAAAAATTAGACGTAATTTAATTTCGTGGTTTCGTTATTATTTCTAATTATTATTAGCTTATTATTATTACTACTTATTTTATCAGTATTATACTAAATTTATTTTAACTTAGATACCGTTACTACGTTATCATTTTCTGATATACTTGAGTGTGTTTTAAATTAACAGATTACTATATTATTTCTTATTTTATTGCTGTACGTAAAAATTAAATTAAATAATTTTCGAATTAAATTAAAAATATTATCACTAAATAGAAAGTGAAAAATTACAGTCGAGGCCAATAAGCTTCCTCCGAACCAAACAGCGTAGCGTTGCATGGAATGCGAAACGACCTGGACATCGATCGGCGTCGGCTGCAATTAAAAATAAGAATTTGAAATAAATCATTCAATTTAAATTTTACAAAATCAGAAATTATCTGCAAATAGGGAAAAATTGCTTCACTTTCGTTATCATTCAATATCCGCTTTTTCTAAGATAAAACCACAACGAGCTGCCCTCTTCAAAACATATCCCGGATACGTAAACAACCCCAAAGGAGGATATGCGGCTAACCATTACAATTTGTTTTGTAACGTACATCCTTTTAAAGCCGACAAATTCCAATACATGTTATTAACAACAATAATAACAATAACAAACAAATTTAGTGCTATTATTGAAGCTTTAAATGAATTGAATTACAGCCATTTTCCCTCCGCTCAATTGTTCGCTCAGTTTCAGTCTGGTATCGACGTTGCGTTTAATGTCCCGCTGGAGCCGACGTCCGAAATCACGGAACATGGTCGAGCCTCCAGACAGGACGATATTCTTGTACAGCGGACGACGAACATCTATCGGGCAGTTTTGAATCACGCTGTCCACCACTTCAGAAATGGGAGTTGAGAAATCCGGATTGGAGAACTATATTTGAAAAAATATTTAACGTTTAATTTCGTTCTTAAATCGTATTGTTTTATTCCAGTCAATAGTTAGTTGTTTTTTTTTACTGTCTATAAATTGAATAACCTCGGGATGGAAGAAGATCTCGGGACCCAAAAATCGCTCGTAGCCGACATCGAACGCGAACGGCTGTTTAGTGATGGTGTTGACCGCCTCATGCCGCTTCAACCACTTTGACGGTTCCGAGTCGTACTTGGCAAACTCTTTGGCGACGTCGGGGCAGATGTACGAGTACCGTTCTGCCGCAGAGGAAACGGTTAGACGAGGGGAAAGAAGTAAGCTAAAGTTAACCAAACCTTTGACTGTTTTAGCAATGTCCAGGGATTGCTCGGGAGGTATTCCCGTCTCCCGTTCTCTAAGCAGCGACTGGATGAAATAAGTAATGTTGCGTCCCGCGACAGGAATGTGTTTGATGCAGCTTCCGATGACGTAACCCTCGGCCTGTAACAGTTATTATCTGGAATATCTAGTTTTATAAATCTGTAGAACGGTTTAGAATCTTACCACAGGAATAACGTGGGTAACTCCGTCCCCACTATCAACGACGATTCCCGTCAGGGTCCGTTCTCCCATCTGTTTCGAGGTCCACGAGGCCGCGAGTGCCAAAACGGCCTGAACGGCAATGTACAGGCCTGGCACGTTGAATGTTTCAAACATAATTTCTATAAATAAACATATATATGGTCATATATATGATGGTAGCTTTAGCAGGAAAGTTCTGCAGGAGATTTTTATACCAGCGAGGTACTCTCGGTTCTCGGGCGTGTTGAGCGGGGGTTCCGTAAGTAGAAAGTAGTGATCTTCGGGTTCCGCCCTGAGGTATTTGAAAATGCTCTGCTCCAAAAAACGCTCCATCAAGTCCCAGTCTTCGACCATGCCGTGACGAACAGGGTACTTCAATAAGAAAAGGAGAAGGTCCAACATATGCAAGGGTGATGTAAACAAACGGAAAATACCTTTACGGCATAACCCGTCGCGTCGATAGCTTCGTCACCTATGTGAAAATCAAGGTCCTCGATACCCCTGCCAAGACGGCGGGAAGCCTGATCTCCGACCTTGGCCGATTCTTTGATGGCGATAGCCGACGGTATGATGAAGTTTGGTTCTTTGTTGCCAGCGTAACCAATCTTCGTGTACCTGTTTATAGTTACAAGACAATTTCAGTTTCAACAAATTAAGTAGGGAAACTGCCGACTTCAATTTACCCTGTTCCTACGTCAATAACACAAGCAGGCGGTCTACCAACCATTTTTAAGAGAGGTTTTGGATTAAACGTTTAATATGATAATTCAATATTGAATGTCAAGTTTAAGGTGTTGTTCGCCTGATAGGAAACGAGTCGGGTAACTGATAACTAAACCTATCCCACCCAGTTATTCCCGTACATGATGAAGCGCAAGCAACAAGTTTGATAACAACCAGACAGCCCAATCCACTGTTGCCTAATATATTATATTAACAGCTACAAAAACATAAATTAAGTTAAATAAACTAATAAATTAAGAATATTAATTAATATTTAAACATAAAACATTTATAAATTAAATTAATAATAAATAATATATATTAATATTATTATATTTCTAAATTGTTCATATCTGCTAGGTGTAATGTATATTGCTTTGATACGCATTATTTTAAAACATTACTGAAAAAAATTGAATAATGAACAAAAACGTTTAATTAATATCAAACTCAATCGTGATTGGGTTACAGTTCACAACGTTCAAAACTTGAGCGTTCGTCAGCGCCACTTGTTCTCTTACTGGTTTAATATTTATGTTACGTCGGGTAGCACCATCTACTGGTCATTTGATTTAACCTTGACGTGTACAAATCTTATTAACAAGTAGCCCACTGCAGTAGATTTGCCATAACAAAACTATATTATATCCCAGGAATATCATAAAAGTTTAGCAATACGAACGAGGGCCTGTGAACGTTCAGTGATCGCGTCTTCACCTCTGACTTCACACAGGCCGTCGTTTCAACGTATCCAACATAGCAGATCGCAAAATACGTCAGCACGCAGTCAAGCAGGAACAACAAAACAAGTTATTATTTTAAACATTGCAAACGGTGAGTAATATTACTTACGTGCATGTTTTAAATGTTTATCTATAAATTATTTTTATTATATGTTAACATTTTAGGTGGTGAATTAGAAGATGAGGATAGCAGACTGAATCAAGATGATGAATTAAGATGATGAACCGAACACCGCCTTTTACCTACCCTTAATTGCGGACATGTACAACACTACCAGTTAAAAGTTTCACAGAACTCATTAAAGATAACTTAAACAACCAGCAATGTTTAACGAGGCTACAAATATTGAATGTGTGATGTATTGTATGACGTCAAGTGGAGAATTCGAAGATTGTCTCTGAGAAAGGTAAAAGCTTTTAAGCTTAGTTAATAAATGGCGTTAGCTAACAAAATCTTGTAATGTCCCTTGGAGAAACTGTAGTTCTTAAGTTGTCAAAACCAAACTTACAATTGCGCTCCATCGGACAATCATAGTTCATGTTAACACAATATCCGGTTGGCTAATAATGATGCGTCATTCTATAGTACAACATAATATTGAACTCAAATTTCATACATTAATAATAATAAAATAAAACAGATGCTACCTGTATGTTTATGCCCTCGTTATGGTAAATACTTTATCTTCTTACATCTGGCTATATCTGGCACCGTGCCCAGTTTTATAATATGTCGTTAATAAACATTACGTTTCTTTTGACAGTTGAAGACAGAGATCTGTACCGAAGTGACCGCCAGAGTGGCGTACTGCGTCCGACTGATGCTCGACAGGCAGCTCGACGAAGTACGGGCCTTGATCTTACAGCAGCAGAACACCAATTTTGAAGAAATTCTGAAGGCTGCCATTCGGAAGGATTTCAAAGTGAGGGAGCAGACGGTAAAGGAGCAGTGCAAATCGTCTTCGACAGTTTTCACCTTAGCGGTGCAGGAAAGAGCCGTCAAAACAGGCGAGATAGAAAGTCACAACCAGGTTAACAGGAATGAAAGCAAACGAGAAGATGGAGATAAAAAGCTGAAACTGGATTCTGGAAATGGGCAGGATTTACAAGAGATTCCACGCAATCCAGTTCTTTTGGTTGAAGATCTCATCCCTGCAAGCTTCACGAACGACGGGAAAGACTATGTCAAGGTAACTGAGAGGAAAACAAAGGGCCAGGTGAATCGTCCGAGTCATCGACGGCTTGTCTTCAGCATCCTGTTCTCAACCCGGTCCTCAGCGAGGGTTTGGCAACTTGGTCAGAAGGGTGTACGACTGAAAACATCAATTTGTTTTTGATTTTTTTGCTGATCGTTTTTTTTTATTCTTTGTTGATTTTTTTAATTTCTTATAGTTTTTGTTTTCATCTTTCGGAATTTTTGTGATTTTTCTCCATCGATTTGAAAGTCGTACGTATTAGAAATCTTACGGATGTCTAGTTCTCGAGTGGTTATAACTTTTTTGTGAATGCGAGTAAATGTGAATTACTTAGAAACAATGCCCTTTGACAAATGGATGGTCTTTTACCGTTGGTAATACCCATGGTTGTACCTATGGTAAAATTACCCTAGGTAAAACCATGGTGTAAACATTGGTTGGATGAATGTTGAACGTACATATAATGATGGTTTTTACAATGTATGTAAAACCTTTGCTATATCATGGTAAAACCTACATTACAACCATATTTTGTACAATTAATATTTCGAATTATGACTGAATTATGGTTTGAAGTACATGTATAACGATGCTTTTACGTTTCCGACGCATGGCCCCAATGTCAAATCATTCTAGTTTATAATGTTAGGTCAACCTATAAACGCAATGCGTTCCGTGCCAAGACAAGCTAGTTTATAATGTTAGGGAATGTACGAAAGCAATGCGTTCCATATCCAATTAAGCTGCACTCATAAAGAGTAGAACTTTGCAGGAAATTGGATGGCGGAGGTTAAGGTAACGGGGGCGGGGGTCATCAGAACCTTGCAACCGTGATGGTAACGAATAAACGATCCCGAGTCAAGGATCTCGACAATGCGTGCGCGAAGATGCTCAAGACTTAATATGGGATTCTACAGCGGTAAGACATCTATGTTCTTTGGCAATGTCGGAACAACGGCCTGGAAAACCAATACATTAGGGTTACATTTGTTACATATTACTAAACATTTCATCGTGTTGGCATAACAACAGAGAGAACGTTTACATTAGACACGGGGGTTAATTTAAATTAATTTAAGCTAGGTTAGGCTAGGAATCGAATACAGTCACATTTATCCTGGCATTAAGCAATCGAACAAATGCAAAATTCAAGTGTATCGACACTGTATCTGTCACACTCAGATTATGTGCAGTTCGACAATCAAATCAGCAGCATCAAGTAGGAAAATGTTTACCCTTCCGGAAAGTGATAAACCCTCCATTCTCTCTCTTTGGATCCTAAGCAGAACCTGTTTTTTGTCACCCTTTTCAAGAATTTAATAGAAAGTGAATTGGTCTGATGAAATGTCTACTTTAACCGGTAGTGCAGTCCAGCGAGCAGGGTTCTTATTGGGGAAAACTTGATTGCTTATTGCTCCCACAGTTTCAAAGATATAGCAACCCAAAAAATGCTGAGTGTAGAACAAATGGTACTGAATTTACTCACAGAGTTTTATGTAAATCGGGTCGTTAGTTTTGATGAGATAAAATCCTAAAGATTAGTAATTGAATTGCCACAATTTCCCAAGATTTGGAAGCTATTTTACTTGCTCTAAGCTGTCCTCAGCAGTAAAGACATATGCTGTAAGTTCTGAATGATTCAAATTTGTATTCCAACACTGATCACGTGATATGGAGTTGCATGAAGAGAAAATGAAAAATATGTACATCGACCGTATCGTCACCGGGAACTTGTTGTATGGGTCGTTAGGAAAATGCTTAGAGTTTTCCAGCACGGCGTAGGTCTTCGAGCAGCTTGACAACGTGGGCGGGCATGGGGGGAGGAGTAGGTAGATGGTCACCACGGGGCTGGAATCCATTTTCATCGGCAACGAAACTGACGGTGATGACGGTACCATCCGGAGCGGTGTAGCTGTAGGAGCCCCTGGACGTGGCTCCGGCGTCCTCGGGAGTGATCTGCTTCTGAGCTCCGTTCTCTTCGCGGTTGATTCCATCGCGCGTCTTGAAGCTACAGTGGTAAGAATGTATATAATTAAGCCTTACGTAATAGCGCCAGATAGCCAAAATTCGGAGAACAAGAGCAGCACTGAATCACAACAGAACTGGTTAACTCGAACAAACTCGAGACGAACTTTCCGGTGTTTAACGAATGCTTTGGAGAGTTTCGAAAGTCTGCTGCTAGGCGGTGTATCTGCGACATAGCACTTAGAGGGCACACGGAAAGATAAGACGATGTTTACCTGAAGCGGTAGCTACCATCGGGCCCTACTTCACTCTCCTGGCTAAGGATGGGTACTGGGGTCGTGGATCCCTGTCTTACATTCAGCTGAGGAGCGGCGCAGGCAACAGCCACAAGAGCAGCGACGATCAACTATAGGAACAGAATTGCATTAAATACGATATGTATCTCCTTCCTTTGGTACTGGAAACCGGAATGACTTTACCAGTTTCATTTTGGATGGGAATGTGGGTACTTGTGATCAGTGAATAGCTAGCGAGCTTGTGATGCTCCCACTTGACTCGTCTCTGGCCTTTTATATGAGACGCCAGGAGCTTATATCCACTGAACCCCCACTCACCTTTCTATCTTTGGCTTAAAGGCTGTGTAACTGATGGAACTAGAAGCGCAAGACAAGGCTCGTCTTACTTTTACTTTTTACCTTTCACGCGCGAATCGCAGAGCCATCTTTGGGTCACAGCCTATCACGACGGATTGGCTGCGCTTGTAATTCATGGTGACGTTTAAATCTTAATTAATCTGTGCGGGTTTGATTAAGACCAAACTGTCTGGAAACTAAAGTTGGGGATATTTTCACGTAACGAGACTTGTTGCAGGTGTAGAAATGATCGGGAACTCACGACCTTGAGAAACGGGAAGGACGACGGCTCGGACGGGGGATTTTGCTAAAAATTGTTTTGCGCCTCTTATTGGGTCTTCTTTTGCCTCTAGGAACGATACCTCACCAAGCGTACCGATTGGCCTTCAAGTTTAAACAGGGAAAAGTGGAAAGAATGGTCATTTACAAAGAGCCACGTTTCCAAATTCTTGAATTTTTGCTGTCGCCAAGATTCAGTAACTGCAAGCAAACATAATTAACCGTCTTCCGAGTGAACGGTAACAGGGCCGGACGCGCAAAAAACTAAAATCACCAAACAGATTCAGGACATTCCGACTTCTTTGGCAAGAGGCAAATACTGCAAAAAGGACTGAAGCTCCTTTACCGTATCTTCAGTGAGATACAACTTTGACTCTTTCTTTCCATGCTTTCCCTTATATCACAGGAGACATGACAATAAACGCTTGAAACAACGTCTGAACAAAAATAAAGGTTTGAAGAATTATGTTTCCAAGCCAGTTGCATACCAACTGCAGTGTATGGATTCTAATGAGTTGATCCGACTTGATTCTAACGCTTTCAGTAGAATGCTAGATCTCCTGTTAAGCATTTCATAATACATTATTACATGTTTTTTGGGGAGGGGGCATCGTTAGTTACAATTGGACAAAGGCGTGAAGGAAAGGAAGTGTTTGCATCTACTCCTAACGTTTGTATTCTCTTCTGACATGTTAGGTAAACTTAGTTTTGCATTTCCTAAGATGCTTATTCCTACCTCTATAAGTTTACGTTCAAACTGGCGTTTATTTAGCACTCGGGATGTATTATATGTAATAGCTATACAATCTATCTGTCTATCTATTGATCGTCTATCTATCTGTTCATGTATATCAGATATATTTGTATATATATCATATATGAAAGAAGAGCAACAAAGAAGTAAATAATAAATCATTGACTTGCATTTGAGGAAATCTGGCAACGCCGCATTGCCTTTGTTTGTTGTGCTACTAGTCAGGTCCAACGATTGCGACCTGACCTGGGTCTGAGTCATCGCGGCAGAATCGTTGCAAAATTCTGTTGACCTGGAAAAACAAAGACGGATTCGGACATAGTTTCGAAAATGACGAGTGGTTAGTAAAAATTTATTAATTATTAGCTATGCAAAATAGAACACATCTTTAATATGTCTTCCTCGTATGTTTAGCTGGAAAAACGATGGATGAAGATTCAACAATAAGTCTTATTGACATTAGAAGCGAAGGCATCATTGACGCTGACATCCCAGCATGGATAATACCGCTTCTTAACAAGGTATGTTAAATTCAGGTTCTAGTTTTAGTTATCATGTGTTGACTTTTAAACCCCTTCAGTACAAGACGGAAATCTCTGCCGAAGTGACTGCCAGAGTGGAGTACAGCGTCCGACTGATGCTCGACAAGCAGCTCGACGAAATGAAAGCCGCCATTTTCCAGCAAACCAAAAAGTTTGAAGAAGCAGCAAAGGCAGCCGTTCTAGAGGAGCTCGAGTCAGAGAAGGAGAGGAAACGGCAGATGAAGGAGCAGAACAAAGGGAAGAGTATGCACAAGAGGGAAGACGCAATTGTGATGAACCAATCGTGTGATACGGCTGCGGAAAGTTTGAAGGACGCTGCTACCCAGCCAGTCATCCCCAGCCAAGTGGAAATTCTAAACGAGGAACAAGAACTTGACATGGTCAAAACTGAAGCCAACGCGGTTAAGACCGAAGCGAACGTGACCGAGATAGAAGCCAATGATCTAATTCCGCAACTACAACTTCAGTCGCCGGGTCTTGCAACACACCCAGACACATTGCAGCTTGTTCACACGACTAAAGATGGCCTCTCCGTCGAGAACAATATCCTCCCTTCTTTTGTGGGCCGCGAGGAAAGAAGTTCAAACACGACTGAGATCAAACAAAGCAATCCTGATCTGCAAAGACAACTTCAGTCTCCTGGTCACACAGCTGCACGCGATCACCTTACTTCATCAAGTAAACCAAATGAGGCATCTCTAACAAAAAAAAGTTCGATAAATACAGTTCCCAAGCTGGATCTCAATCTCAGTACTCCTGTGTTACCTTCAAACGAGCAAACAACAGTTCGCATGACTGTGACCAAGGCAGGCCCAGGCTCCGGTACGCATCGAAGAGGTCATGTTCATGATTACTGTTGCGATTCTGATTGCGAAGGCGAAACAGAGTACTGGGACAATTGTGAATGCTATGGATGTTATTATGGCTTTGGTTGTGAGGATCCTGACAGACCTAGCGCCGGCACTGTCACATTCAGAACCAAAAATACTCCCACAACCGATACCGTACGTTACAGGAAAGACTCTGGTTTGTCCGGTAAAGATATCGATTGGGATCTGCTTTTCTCAAAAGAGTAATTGAGAATTTTTCGTAACTTACGCAGCTGGATTGTATGGATTCTTTTGAGTTGATCTGGCGTGTTTCTAACGCTTTCAGTAGAATGCTAACCTACTGTTAAGCATATCATAATACATTATTACAAGTTTTTTTTGTAGGGGGATGGGGGTCATCGTTAGTTACAGTTGCATTAAGGCGTGAAGGAAATGTTTGCATCTACTCGTAACGTTTTTATTCTCTTCTGACATGTTAAATGTTAACTTAGTTTTGCATTTGCTTATTCGTACCTTTGTAAGTTCACATTGGCTTTATACTGAAGAGTAACGTACTGTTGCAACAATTATCTGCATTTGGTCCTGTCCCTGTAGTGAAGTGCTGTAATGTGCTGTTTAAACACGTGAAACGGTTACAATAAACAGGAAGTTGGAATTTTCTTCTCAATGAAATAAGCATTAATACAGTTATTAAAAAAAGTAGAAGGACAAAAGGTTAAAACAATACATATCGTCTTATGTATATACTACCTATACAATCTATCTATCTATTTATCGAACTATCTGTCTGTTTATATATGTAGTATATATATAACATATATGAAAGAATAACAACAAAGAAATAAATAAGAAATCATGGACTGGCATTTGAGGAAATCTGGCAACGCCGCATTGCCTTTGTTTGTTGTGCTACTAGTCAGGTCCAACGATTGCGACCTGACCTGGGTCTGAGTCATCGCGGCAGAATCGTTGCAAAATTCTGTTGACCTGAAAAAACAAAGACGGATTCGGACATAGTTTCGAAAATGACGAGTGGTTAGTAAAAATTTATTAATTATTAGCTCTGCAAAATAGAACACATCCTTAATGTCTTCCTCGTATGTTTAGCTGGAAAAACGATGGATGAAGATTCAACAATAAGTCTTATTGACATTAGAAGCGAAGGCATCTTTGACGCTGACATCCCAGCATGGATAATACCGCTTCTTAACAAGGTATTTGAAATTCAGGTTCTAGTTTTAGTTATCATGTGTTGACTTTTAAACCCCTGCAGTACAAGACGGAAATCTGTGCCGAAGTGACCGCCAGAGTGGCGTACAGCGTCCGACTGATGCTCGACAAGCAGCTCGACGAAATGAAAGCCGCCATTTTTCAGCAAACCAACAAGTTTGAAGAAGCGGCGAACGCAGCCGTTCTCGAGGAGCTCGAGTCCGAGAAGGAGAGGAAACGGCAGATGAAGGATCAAAACAAAGGAAAGAGAGAGAGGAAGCGGGAGACGGCTAGTAAGTCGAGCAAGCCCGAAAGGTCTTCGACGACCTGGACCTTTCTCAAGCAGGAGGGAATCATCAAAACGAACGGGGCCGAGGGTACGGACAAGCGGGCAAAGCTGGAAGAAAGGAAGAGGGAGAAAGAAGAAAAGAAGAAATTGAAGAAGGAGAGAAAACATAAACTTAAGGAACTCGCACCCAAGCGGGCGTCATTGTCTGAAGATGGTCAAGCCGCAATTAGCATCGTAAACGAGCAGGTAGCTCGTACCGAGGAGACTGTGCACAAGAGGGAAGACGCCACTGTGACGAACCAATTGTTCGAAACGGCTGTGGAAAGTTTGAAAGACACCGTTACCCAGCCAGTCATCCCCGGCACAGCGGAAATTCTAAAGGAAGAACGCGAACCCGACACGGTCAATACTGAAGCCAGCACAACTGAGGCAGAAGCCAACGGTCTTATTCCGCAACTACAACTTCAATCGCCAGGTCCTGCAACACAGTCAGACACATTGCAGCTAGTTCACATGACCGAAGACGGCCCCTCGGTCGAGAACGACATCCTCCCTTCTTTTGTGGTCTGCGAGGAACCTGCAGGAGCCAAAACTCGGGAACGTTGGGCATCATCAGGCAGCGAGTTTGAGGTGGTACCGATGTCGGCTGCGATATCCAGCACTCAGCACTCTTACAGTAATGACGTCTGATATAAATTTTTTTCATAGTTTGTGTGATAAAAAGCCTTGTTTTGTCACTATTATGATTATTATGTTAAAAAAGATGAATGATGATAAACTTGTTTTCAGGCAGCGCTGAGACTTGCGTCTTTCCTCCGTGCTCTGACGAAGACACAGATTTGGATGACTACTATCACGTTAACAAGCAGCACTGTAAGAAGATTCTACTCAAGCCTCAGTTTAACTCCAAAAATTATATTAAACTTAATTAGAATTATTATACTTTTCTATGATTTATATTTCTAATTTTATCTGTCTTCGTAGTGGACGACTTTGAAAGTTTACCTGGCCGTGTCGAAGATATCGTCACAGCCGGAGCGGAGGATCGTTGGCCAGCACCGCAAGCAAGCGCCGAGCTCGAAGCGAAAAGAACGGAGCAGATTGTCGTTCCGGAAGAAGCGGGGCCATCACCGTCTTTGCCCGAGTCGAGTGCCGTTGGCACTGCTAACCACTCGTATGAACACAATGGTAACATAATAAATTCAATTCCGTTATGGCAATACTAATAGTACATTAACTACTTTACTATTTTTGACCTTATGATTAAGTCAGTTGATTCAATATATGAAATGAAGTTCAGATCGAAAAACGGATAATTCATAGTCCAGATCAGTTATCCATCTGAGCCTTATTGCTTTATACTTGATTTATCATGCTAGCTTATTATTACTGGGTAACAATAACAGTAATAATATTAATAGATAGCAAGAATAATATTATTAGGTATGTAAGTAATTAATACCATAAAAATAAAAAAAATAATAGATGAAATTGTAATACCCACGTGCATTTTTTTTAAATAAGCAATTTTAGTGTGTTTTTTGTGCGCAAAACTTGTATCTCCTTTGCGCTATCTTAAATGTTCGGCTTAATAATCGATGGCGGCACGTCCCTGCATGCCGGATTTCGAAACTCGTGACGTGCTCCCGTCCCTTTTCTCAAAGTTGTATGATTGCCTGGTTGATAGCTATCGATGAATTCGCAGCGTTATCTCGATGTCACTGTGTGCTATTCGAGAAACAGGATATTCGCAAAACTTTTAAGATCGAAAAAAATCACTAAGCTCATTCCCGTAGTCTTCAAAAGGCTAGAGGAAGGATCAACAGTGTTACAGACAAATCGTGTTATCGAAATATTAAAACAGATAAGTTTAATTGTATTTTAATTATAGTCAAATTAAGTTGTAATTAATCAAAATTAAAGTTTACATTAAGGCAAAGGGCGGGTTCAAACTGTTAAGATTTTAAAGCAGATAATCGTATTTGTATATTTTTAATTACGTCGAAACGAAGGTGAAATTAAGTTATCAAGTGGAAGTGAATTAAATAGATTAAAATTAAAATTCATTACAAATTGCGGTGACCAGTAAATTAGAATCGTTGTTTTTTCCAGGAGGCGAAATGGACGAAGCGTCTGGCGAAGCATCCGGAGAAGGCGATTCGGAAGAATCCGCATCACCCAGGACGCCCCGAGAGAAGGTCTTTACGGAGGATTTCTTCCAGCAAGTGGACGCCTTTGAGAAGAAGACGCAGACGCACAAGACGGTAAAGGACAGCGTCGTTTTTGTGCCGCCCGCCGAGAAAACTGGAATTTTGTCACCGACCAAAGTCCTGCAGCCGACACCAGTGGAACCGGCTCCGTTCCAGGAGGCTCCACAAAGTTCCAAGGCTTTGGAAGAGGCGCTGCTTAATATCCCCTATGGTATTTGAATAACAAATAAACAAAATTAGAATAATTGATATCATTTAAGTTAACGTAATTGTAATTCTGAATTATAATCTGAATTCGTTGAGTCATTTAGTATAGTTGCGTATACATGATCCATGGCTCGATGCGGTACTGGTTAAATCGTATATAATTCAGTAGATTGAATCGAGAGTGCGATGCATTACTTCATTGCCAGTAAATTGTCGTTAGTAAATTTTTAATAAATTTAGTAAAATTTTATTAAGAAGAGAATTCGCTTGCAGTGGGAGAGGATCAGCAACCGGTCGCGGAAAATGCAGCGTCGCCGCGTCATTATCCAGTGGACGTTCCAGCGGAGACCCTGTGGGAAGGCGCGTTGACCCGGGCGGCGCAGGCGTACAACACGGCCAGGACGGCCGTCGATGATATCAGCGATACCTTCTCCCACGTATTTTATAATTTAATTAATTGACTTTTCAAATTGTACCTTAATCTTGATCTAATCAGTTGTTACGTCATTGTAGAATTAAGAATTACTGTATTGATTGCGTGATATCAATTAATAATTTCTAATTAATAAATAATTTAATGAATTAACTGGTTGGTTAATTGATTTGGCTACTGATTCCAGTTTAATTTCATAATTGCAGGTGAGGCAGCGTTCCAGGATGATTCCGCGGAGGAATCTGCGTTTGGGTTTGGAGACGGCGAGGAAGGAACAGAGTTTGATGCAGCTGGAGGAGATGGGCTTCCATAACCAGCATTTGAACGTCAAGCTGCTGGAACAGCACAACTATGACCTGGAAATTGTGATTACGGCCCTCGTGGAACTACAAAATGGCTGGTAGTTAAACGGGTAAATCAGAAAACTTAAAAACACAAACGATTGGTGGTTGACTTTTTAGTGGCTAAATCCGTGGGGTTGTGACTCCGAATGTTTTATTTAATTTTGTGATTTTTTTTAACTTTGTAGTTTTAACCGGATTTGGACGCTCTTGACGGTTATCTTAATACACTATAATCGAGAACGCAACTAGGGATTCGCCTTGTTAAGTTAATGAAGTTAATTAAGGTTACATTTGCATTTATTGTAAAAAGCAAAATGGTAAGGTTTGCTATTAGTATGATGGCTAAGAGTTAATGAACTTAAATTGAATTGATGGAGTTAAGTTGAAGCTGTGCAGTTTGATAAAGTTACTTGAGTAATTCATTAGTTCAGTGGTTTTAGTTAATTATTATTACGTTAACGGAAATAATTAATTCACTGATTCAATTACTTCATAAGAGTCATTGAGTGACTTTCAAGGTTAGTTTAAAGGTAATGAAATCAAGAATATGGGAATTTAAATTTGATTTGTACAGCAGTTATTTTAAGGTCATCTTATAGATAATTTAAATTACGGAATTAACTTAATTTAAATGTTATTATCCAGTCGTCGTTGGTGAATCCTAAGATGCTGTACCTTTTAAGAAAACTAAATTTTATTTTGATTGAAGTGAGTGAATGGAAAGTTGATGAATCTCGATGCAACGCTTCAGTTCATCCAGTATGTGGCCTTGATTCGGTCCCAGTTACGAATCCAACATGGGAATGTCGGAACTGCAAAAAGGCAAGAATCTACTGTTTTGTCGGAATAGTACGAGTTATATTGACCTTTGAACGAAGGTTACTGAATCCTCTGCGTCGGCATTGAAATTGCTTTCGACTATTATGCGAGAAATATTTTGAATTAAAAAAATTACAGGGCAAAACAGAATTATGGTTCGTGTGATTCGACTTCTTCACTAGTCTAGATTTTTAAAGATTAACTCTAATGTGTTATTTTCAGAAATTAAAAATGTTAATTCCGGCAATTTTGGCAAAGGATTTGGTTTTGATAAGGATCCATCACGATGCAGCACATTTTACGAAGTCTAATTAACCGTAAAATAATAGTTAAACACTATGAAATTAGAAATTAATGAACTTATAGATTGTTTTATAGGGGTAAGCAAATTCACAGGGAAGTAAACAGACCGTGAAACGTTATGATATTGATCAAATATGTAATTTAATTTAATTTAAAATTCACTATGAAATTAAAAGTAACTTAGGGAAAGTAAAATTGGCTAATTCAGAAGAATGTATAGAATTTGACACGCTTCATCGAACCGAAGATTTTCAAACGAGATAGACAGGTAGTTAGATAGATAGATAGGTATGTAGAGATAGACAGATAGAAAGGTTAAAGGGTAGATTGGTAAATAGATACAGGTGGATAAATTAGTGGGACAGACAGATAGATAGGTAGATAGAGAGATATACTAGATAGACAAACAGACAGATAGATAGATAAATAGGCAGATGGACAGATAGGTAAGCAGATAGACAGTCAGTTAGATAGATAGAAAGACAGATAGACAAACAGATAGGTAGACAGATAGATAGATATGTAGATAGTGAATATAGAGAGATATGTAGATAGATAGACAGACAGGTAGATAAACAGAAAGATAGATAAATAGGTAATGCTAGATAGATAGACAGACAGATAGATAAATAGGTAGATATACAGATATGTAAGCAGATAGACTGATAGATATATAGAGAAAGACAGACAGTCAGATAGATAGATAGAAATACAGATAGGTAGGTACACGATGAGATCGATAGATACAAAGATATTTGTAAACAGATCAGATATAAAATCACTTCTCCTCACTGTTGATTTCTCACCCTCGTCGTCTTAGTCGACCGATTTTCTTGCGTAAATCCAACACGGACAAATCGACCGCAGATTGTGTTGCACGTTTCTCTTCCAAAGAGCCCAGTTACAGAGAGAAAGTGTAACACGAGTACGTTGGATTTTTTTTCGGGATGAGAGCCGAATGGGAAGAGAAGAGAGATTTTTGTGTTAAAACGTGTCTATTTAGTTTCACTTTTTTACAATTTTCCTGACCGCTCGATACTGTCGGCTGCCTTTCGGTGTTGGCCGTGATTCTTCAGCGTGAACACTACTGGTTGAGAGAGAAAGTTGATTTAGCTCCGGGATGCGTATCGTCAGATCCCAACCGGCCCCAGAACCCCACTTCTCTCTATCTAATCTATGTGTCTATGTATCAGTCTATTTGTCTGTATATCTATCTATCTAATTATGTAATTATCTTTCTATCTATCTGTCTCTCTGTCTGGCTATCTATCTGTTTATCCATCTATCTTCTATCTATGTATCTATCTATCTATCTATCTGCCTGTCTGTCTGTCTATGTATCTATCTAACTATCAGTCTGTCTATCCATCTGTTTATCCATCTATCTTCTATCTATGTATCTATCTACCTATCTGCCTGTCTGTCTGTCTATCTACCTATCTAACTATCAGTCTATCTGTCTGTCTGTCTGTCTATCTATTTATCTATCTGTCTATCTGTCTATCCATCTATCTATCTGTCTGTCTGTCTGTCTGTCTATCTATTTATCTATCTGTCTATCTATCTATCTGTCTGTCTGTCTGCCTATCTATCTGTCTATCCATCTATCTATCTATCTGTCTGTCTGTCTGTCTGTCTATCTGTCTGTCTGCCTATCTATCTGTCTATCCATCTATCTATCTGTCTGTCTGTCTGTCTGTCTATCTATTTATCTATCTGTCTATCTATCTATCTGTCTGTCTGTCTGCCTATATCTGTCTATCCATCTATCTGTATATCAATCTATCTATCTATCTATCTATGTATTTATCTATCTGTCTGTCTGTCTGTCTGTTTGTCTGTCTGCCTGTGTATGTATATATATATAAATATATACTTTTTTTAAATGTACACGTGTGCCTGTGCCATTTGGATTCTGGGACCGGTTGGGAACTGACATTGTGCCGCGCGGGAATGAAATCAAACACTTCCCTTCGCGCCAGAGATGCGTGAAATAATGAAATTACCGCAGCTTTTCTTTCTATTATGATTGTTTTTTTAGTTGGGTAAATCCAAGCATATATTCACACAAGAGACCTTGTGAATGAAGACGAGATGATATGATTAGATTAAAAAAGGTAAGGTAATAAAATGGTAACCAAACAACCTTTTAAAGAAGCTAATTACTGTTTAAAATCTACGTAAAGTTATATTAACATGATCATTAGATTATGATTAAGCATGTTACCATAATTAACTAATCTCAGAACATCATTAACTAATCAAAAACTATCAGAACATAGGTGAAGTGGTCATGTTATAGCTTTGTAATGACCATCCTGTGCTTTCATGTGAATTTCATGTCAATATTGTGATATTGTCATATCAATGACATGGTAATAACAACACCAAGATATTTAGAGGTTGAATCATACTGTATGAATGAAAGTATAATGGCAAGTGAAAAATTGACGCGTGTCGTATAAAGTCATGAGAATGTCGTCGCAATGTCATGTTACCAACAGTTCGTAGCTTCCACTGATGTCAAAACGTTAACAATTAAACATGGATAGTATAGCGGTAATCTCACTTGTGCATGTCATGTCAGTATCATGTTAATGTCTTATGGATTACTGCTGTATCTATTATCCTACTATACGAAGCTAAGGAAAGCAGAATAACAAAAATGGTACGTCATATCGTTAGGTCATGATAATGTCATGTCAACGACTTTATCATTCTACCAACAGGAGTAAAGCAAACCGGTATTGGTCAGACTAGGATAGTATGGTGACACATGTCACATCCACTGTCACAATAACATCATATCGATTGCAACTTTTACTACTTTCAGTTATAAACATAAACATAGAATAATGCTAGTATCTTAACCATGCACGTGTAATCGCTATTTCCGTAGGTCACTGGCATGTCATTGTCACGTCAAATATGTTGGACATTTTTGTTTTAGAAAAGTTGGTTGAACTCTTGAAAAGTAGTTCAACTTTCTTGACTTGAACTTAAAGAGAACAATGTCCATTATAAATTTTAACAATCAATCTATCTATTGATCTATCCTATCTATCTATCCTATCTATCTATCCTATCTATCTATCCTATCTACCTATCTATCTATCTATCTATCCTATCTATCTATCTATCTATTAATTTATAAAATCTATCTAACTATCTGTCTGTCACTCTCCTTGTCTATGTATGAATCTATGTACATGTGTGTGTATCTATGCATCTATCTATCTATCTATCTAACTAACTATCTATCTATCTAATCTGTCTATCTACTGCACACACACAAAACTGCGCAAATGGGTCTCAAATAAAGAAATAATAATAAACATTAGAAATCCGGGAGCTGATAGTTTTCTCGAAATGAAGCCCCTTCGCAATGAAACGTTTGCGTGCTGAACTGCAACGCGGCTTAAATCTTCACAGTCCTTAAGTCGAATTACATGAATTTTCTCTGCTAAGATTAGAGTGGTCAGAAAACGATGAAGTCGTGAGTCTTTTCCAGGTTATCCAAGTGACAGGCAAGAAGAAAAGAGAAACACTTTAATTTGGCCGAGAGTTTTCCCTAATTATGTTATAATGCCTCTCGCACGGGAAAAAATCCCACCACAGCAGTTGTTGTTTTTCCACCTGAAAAGAATGCTGCGCTGATTACAAACACACAGAGAAGTAAAAAGAGAAACTGCAGTTAAGAAGCCACTCACTTAAAACCCATCAACTCATTCATTTGGTGTGTCGTTGAGCGTGCGCCGTGTTGGAGAGTCATCTAGCGGCCTATTGCATTTGACATCAAATAATGCATGTCTTTGTTAAAATAGTGAAAGTTCATACCTCTCTATCTATCTATCTATATTTCTAACTATCTACCCGTCTGCCTATCTATATATTTAACTATCTACCCGTATATCCGTGCGTTAAAATTGATTCATTTGGTAATGTCGTTGAGTGTACGCCGTGTTGGAGGGCCATCTAGCGACTAATCGAATTAGATATCAAACTATTGAATATCCTCATTCAAATTGTGAAAGTTTTGTACCTATCTATCTATCTATCTACTTAACAGTCTTCAACTATCATCTACCTACCTAACAGTCTTCAACTATCTATCTATCGATCTTTCTGTCAATCTATCTATTTGTCTGTCTGTCTATCTATAATCTATCTGTCTATATATCTATCTCTCCAACTATCTATCTATCTATCTGTCTGTCTGTTTAGCTAGCTGTCTATCTATGTACAATTTCAGTTTTAGAAAAAAGCACCGTACTTACCGCAAAGTTATAATTAGACCGACATTTTAAAATTCTAAGAAGAAGAAAAAAACAGGTAAAAACCTGCAAACTAGCTCTAAAATTAATTGATTCCACTTATAGCCCCTTTTTCTTGTATCGTAAAAAAAGGGCCAAAACAGAGGGGTTCCTCTCATTAAGGCAACAATAGGGTAAAGACTTATGAACACCCCCCTACTCTTGTGGGGGGAAAAGGGGTAAACTGTTATTAATAACTAGCCCTAGTGTTCGTGTTCCAACGAGGCTCTCTTTGTTATTTACCACAGGGGGGGGGGTTTACAAAGGAGGGAAGAAACTATAAACAATAAAATTAAACATAACTTAAATGTTTAATTTAGAAGATCAGAAAAGAGAAAAAAAGATAGAAGGGAAAAGACCCAATAGAAGCGTACAGGGGTGAAAGCGAAACACAAGGGCGTAACCGAAGCAATTGTCAGCCGTGCAGTTTCAATTTACGTCCTCACCCCGGCGAACAACAAGCGGGCAGCTGAACAACTTTTTACCCCTGGCTGAGCCCCCCTGTATCTCCCCCCCTTCACCCTACCTGCTGCACAACTGGATAAGCTCTAGGGGGGTGTTAGTTGGCGGGTTGGGGGGGGGCGGAGGGGGTGAATCCCATGGGCAACTATATTGTGTATTATATGGGAGAGGCTTGAAAACTGGTCAAACGCACCAAATTGCTTGGTTCCCGCGGCATTCAGAGCCCCGTAAGTTGAAGGACACTCGACTGGCCGTGGCAGTGAATTGGGGTGTTCAGTTATATAGTGTGTGCGGCACCTGGACTGCAGTGGCTTTTGTGTACTTTGGTCAATAACACAGTAAGAGTACTGCGTAATAGATCGGTTAAGTACCACCGTTTTAAGGTATACACACGGGTATACACTAAACAACTGCGATGTTATTTACATGTCGTTGTGTAGTGCCACTTAGATAAGTATAGCGAAGTACTATTCCTTAGCATGAATTATACATGATAGCTATGGACATAGGTTAAAGTCATTACGGAGTAACATTATCATGATATTGTTGTGGTATCTTGCCTGGCATTATACAAACGTTGGATGGTTATGTGTAATAAGGATACTCGTCTGACCGTGGCACTGAATCTGGTGTTCAGGCACCTGGACTTTTGTGCATCCTGGTCAATAGCAAAGTATGAGATGTCCAATTGGATTGGTTTGCGGTTAACTGTACAGTACACAGTGATTTTGGCAAACGAAATCTGCGTATAGTGATTGTCGTGTTGGACTGCTAAGTTCTAGTCTGTACCACCTTAGGTTTTACTACGTAGCATATTGGTTTAGAAGTATTGCTGTATGATGTTCACCTGACATTATGCAAGACATGGACGTTCATGGTTATGTAGAATGAGGCAGTCATTTGGTCGAGCGTTAAATTCAGTACAGTATGTGTATAGCTAGTGTTGTATAGACTGGTATCTGGACTATAAAGGCTGCTGTATACCCCTGACCAGTAACTAGTTAGAGAATTCCTATTATAGCCTTAGATCTTAGACGAAATGGAGGTAGAGTTATCATGATTTTGCCATATGCTATTCATCTCACGCTATTAAAAGTAAGAAGCTTATTGTTGTGATTATAATGAGGACGTTCATCTGGTCGTGGCTTTGAATTAGGTGTTCACGTACGAAGAGTCGCACCTGGTTTTTGTAATACCCTGACCAATAACAGTAAGGGATATATCCTACTACACTGGTTAGCCGTTCCCCACTTTTAAGCTAAACTGTAACGATGCCGTATTATTGACCAGACCATCGCATTAGTTAGCTAGTCTTGGATATAGTTCAGCTGGAAGTGCTATTGACATTGTGACATTATCTGTTATAGTGTTTCATATTTGTATGCGCGTGGTCAGTTATCATGGTTGTACCTTATTGGACACTATCATACATACTGACACTAGCCTACGATGGAGACTTCATGGTTATGTATAATGAGGACACACATCTGTCTGTTGTACTGAAGCAGTTCAGTTACAAAGAGCGGCACCTGGGAAACAGAGGCTTTTGTGTACCCTAACCATTAACAAAGACCTTCTAGATGGGTTATAACGGTCACCCTTTCGAGCTATACAGAATTCACATTTGATTTTGATAGATGAACTTTGCATAGTACAGTTTGGAGTAGAAAAAAGAGCTTTGAATGCCCGGGACAATGGTACTGTCTTCATGTTAGGGATTTTATTTCAGCAAAACTAATAAAGAGACTTCAATGAAACTTTAGTACTCTATTAAGTAGTATCTAGTCTATATGTGGTAATTTTCGGGCTGCTATAACAGCATAATTGTGAAAGTTACAAGCAAATAATTTTTCAAAAGCAAGGACCCTTTTTCTGCTCTAGACTGTACCGTTGTAATGTCAAGTTGTAGATGTAGTTTTCTATGATTTAGTTGAAAGGAAAGTATCATTAGCATGATGTTGTTATGTTATTATCAAATACGTAGTCTTATACATTTGGAGGGTTCATTGTTATGCATGTAATGAAAGACACTCGAATGGTCGTTGCCTTGAATAGGGTGTTCAGTTAGGAGTGCACCTGGACCAGAGAAGCTTTTGTATCGAGACCAATAACAAGTAAGGGATTTTCTATTCGATTGGTTTGCGGTTACCCTTTTGAAGCTAAGCAGTATACGGTTCAGCTGATACTGACAGATTGAAATCTGCATAAGAGTGTTATGTTATTTACATGTCATTGTAATGCCAGGTTCAGTATATGGTTTAACTATTGTTAAAATATTAATCTGTATCTATGTATCTATGCGATGTATCTATTTACCTAACTATCTGTCTATCTGTCTATTTGTCTGTCTCTCTATCTTTCTATCTGTCTATTTACCTAACTATCTGTCTGTCTGTCTATTTATCTGTCTCTCTATCTCTCTATCTCTCTATCTATTTGCCCATCTATCTATCTATCTATCCATCCATCCATCCATCCATCCATCCATCCATCCATCCATCCATCCATCCATCCATCCATCCATCCATCCATCCATCCATCCATCCATCCATACATCCATACATCCATACATCCATCCATCCATACATACATCCATCCATCCATCCGTCCGTCCATCCATCTATCTATCTATCTATCTATCTATCTATCAATCTATCTACCTATCTATCCATATATTATATTCATCAGTTGCATGATGTCACGTAACACACGATAATAAGTTTATCCCCATATTATTGGTATATTGGCAGCTTCTTGACAATCACCATGCTAATTCAAGTATTGTTTAAATAACGCTCAACCCAAGGTAATTGAGATTTTTCCTTAAAAGTATGTCGTAAGTGCACAGCGATTACCAACAAATCAACCTGTAATTAACCATAAACGGAGAAACTCATCAAGTGTAAGCATTATTAGGTTTGACTAATTGCTAATAACCTGGTTGCAAAGTCACGTTATAACACTGTGCTCTTCTTTTTTGTAGTTGGTGAATCACGCAAGCCTATTATCAAACGATTAGTGAGCGCCTAATTAAAACCCTAATATTCTATATACTTAAAGTTAGACGCTTATTATTATACATCGCACCGGCTTTTGTATATGATTAAATTCACTCTTAACACACAAGTTTATATATCTTCAGTCACGGTAGATTTGTTAAATCAAAGTAAATGATATAAAGTATCACTATCTCTTATTATTATCAATAAAAGCTCCTACACGACTTCCAATATGCCAGGCAGGGTAGTAACCGCGCTCACAGCTAAACTGGGTGCAATTTTGATTTCGCAAGGGGAGGAAAGGAAACGGTGGAAATTGCCTGAGATTTTGAGTTGTTTTTGTCGTTGCTCAGTGCTCGTACATATGAAAGAGCCCGAGGCGTCGCGGCAAGGTAAAACCTTCAGCCAGTTGCCGAGGCGAAAAACATTCAGCTCGGGTCCATCAACCGGCAGTTACCGTGCGCTCCTCAACCAGGGAGCACCTCTGTCCTTCAACCAACCTAGCTATCGCGTTTGCCCAACAGTTACATTCGGGAATCGGAACCGTGAACCCGACTTTATACTTTGCTTATAATCTGATTTAGAGGACCGAAAAGAGATCTACTTACCAAGAAGTGCATGTGAAGACGTCTCGGTTATCGAAACTGCTATCGTGACCATAGGTAAAAAATGATGATCTAATGACCATCGTGAGAAGTCTGTGTTTCGAGATTTGTGCACATATAGCATTTTTTGTGCTCCTCCACTTACACTGAGGTAATCCAATCCTTGCAAACAATTATAGAAGATTGTATCTTAAGTCTTCCGTGTACACAGCCATGTCGTCATCTAATTGCGTTTGAATGTCGCAACTGTTCACAAGACCAGAAAAGTGCTCGTAGCCGGTAGAATCTTTACATCTTCGCACGTTCTCGTCTGTAGGGTTCTTCGAAGTTTAGTACTGTAGACATGATTACGTGCTGATGTTCGAATTGCAAGGAATGGTGATTTCGCCATTTCAACCCTCATTCCCTCTGAACACGTAAAAGGATTTCCTGAAAGCGCGGATATCTAGGTCCAGAGTGAAAACAATTGGTAAACGAGTGACAGGTTCTCCTTTTTAAAATTATACCTTCCCCTCCAGTTCTTCTCGAAATTCTGGTTTACATTGCGACAATGGAACTTCCGTGAAAAAAATTTTACCAACTTTTAAAGTTTTTGTTCTATCATTCAAACCAGTCCGTATCTACGTATGTATCTCTATCTATCTGTCTGTCTATCTATCTTTCTGTTTATCTATTTACCTTCTATCTTCTATCCAAAACAAAGGCTTTTCTTATCATGTCACTCGTATTGGAAACCTCTGGGGTATCCCTGAAGCAGAGGTAAACCAGGTGGAGGGGCAAAGTCGTGCTCTGTCGTTGTACCTGGCGCTGTCGTCCCAATCGTTCAGGTTTCCTGCTTCACTTTTCTCGCTAACCTATTGAGCTAAGTAATGGATCAAAAGAAAATGGCGCTCTTGGTGGAAAAAGGAAGAATAGTCCCAGCAGCAAGAAATGTCAAGGGCAAAATTCTTCATTCCTGCAGGTGTAACACCTCAGCGTATAGCTGACTATGGCGCTGTGTGTTTTTATCACTGACTCAAGAGACGCTAGCTCTCTTTTCATTTGTTCCATATCATTACCTTAAAAACGACAGCTTTTCAGCAAAACATCAGAAACCAGTCCAAGTCCAACCGGAACTTGAACGAACCATGTTTTGTGACAAGCACAGTTTACAGCAGGAAAAAATGGTTCTGGCTGGGGAGAAGTTGATGGTTCATTCCCACCACATGCTCAAAGATATAACAACCTAAAAAATTCCAAGTGTACAGGTGCTAGTACTTAACTTACTCTAAGGGTTTTGCTAAAATCGGCTGGCAAGTTAAGCTAACATAAAATCATGAGATTGATGTACATAACCATATTTCCCCGCCATTCGAAACCCCCCTTTCTTTGCCCTAGACTGTACAACGACACAGCAGGGACGGAGGTAGGGTGAATGGGAAAGTTAATTATAGAGTCAGAAAAAGTGGAAATGCGTAAGGGAATGTGGAAAAAAGAAACCTGTATGTCTCATTGGTGACCCCTTATCCTGAATTCTTGACCAGGGCAGCAGGGTAAAGGGAAGTTGGCACGCCGCGCGCTTCAGTACTGACCTCAAAACATGAATCGAGAAAGAAGATGAGGGAGACTTTTTATCTTTCCTTTCTTTCCTTTACGTACGTACGTGTGTATGTGTATGTGGAACCCCGTCATTCCGGATTCTTCTTGACAGATCGTACCTGCCTTTGGAGAATGCAATAGAACACAAATGAGTCTTTTGGCTCACGGTTCTACAGTATACACTCTCGACATAAAAGGCAATCCCGTTAAGCAAACGTCTTATTACGCATGCCCTCTGAATGATCCTTAACACTCTGTGGGGCAGGTCTGGCCCTTGCCGTTGTGTGTGTGCCTTCTTCCATTAGTCATCTTCAAAAACCGCTAAAAGAAATCTCTTTGTGCCGTATCCAAAACCAACAGTATATGATATGGCCATCAACCTAGTGGCAGGTAACGGAAAGTCTTGAAATAATCAACGTTTGTTAGCCAATATCCTATACCATACATAAAAACGCGAGAAGACAAAGGACGGGGTTTAACCCTAACCTTGATATTAGGCGCTGAGCGCTGTTGTTTTGACAACAGTAGCACGAGGGGTTTCGCTTGCACCCTTGATGTCAACCGAAACCAAAAAGCAAGGAGTTTTTGGCAACATCCGCTCTCCCTTAGCTTTGTACTCATTGACAAGGGTTGCCCCTTTTTTAGTCACGCCCTGTGGGGCATGGGATGTTTTGGTTTTGTGAAAATAACGCCTCGGCGAGCAACTTGAAGCGCCCTTGACGAAATAATTTGGGTGACTTTTTAGCAGCATTGGCTTGCTTCAACAGTGATATTCTCCACGGGGAACCTGGAGCTGCTATATAGCCCACTTATTTACGCTTTCAGACCAAGAATGACCACGTCAATTGTACTGTGAGCTTTTTCGGCAAGGTTTCCCTCTCTCGCTCCCCCACCCTTTTTGTTGTTGGACTAGTAAGCGCCGCTAAGTCCATTGGAAGGACCAAAGATCAGTCGTCAAACTGTCCCCGTCGCGATGAATCACTCTTTCGGTTTGACTTTTCGGTATTTGGGTTCGTTGAAGCAAGTCGAGGAAGTCGGTTGCTTCAAGGAAATCGTGGTTTACCCGTGAAATAGGGAAGCAGACGTAAATAACAATCCGTAATTCAATTAGGGGACAGCCCCGTTGTGCTGAAAGACCTGGAAAAAGACCTGCAGTGAAAAACCGAAGAGGAAACCTTCGGCAATTTTTTTCCTATCAAGATTCCCTTTGCGGTTTATTAGGTGACCTCGACATGTTAGTCAAGGTTGGCCGCAAGGCACGGATGAGCCCGTGTAATTCTGCCCCGGTAATGCATCTTGCGTTAATTGGTCTTACCTGATCATAAATACCAGCGCAAAAGTGCTGATCGACAACTCACCTATCTCAATTTAGTCCTTATCTTTTCATTTAACTAACATTTTTTTCTTTCTTTTGTATTGTTTACGTAGGAGGCTTATGATAACCCCGTCTCGCCGCATGCCAGCTGACATGTAAACTACACGATGGCTTCTTCAGACGGGGCAATACTTCTGGCGACTGCTCGGTGGAGCGACGAGCAGAGCTACTTGCACGAAATAGTCAAACGGAGTGATCTTCCAACTATAGCCAGGATTGTCAAGGGTCACTACTTGAGCTTGGGAGTCCCTACATTGCCAAATCCCAGCCTGTCTTCTACGATATTGCTTGCATCAGCCGGCCGACGTGTTCTGGTAGCAGCCCAGTGCCTCAAATTCAAGGACAATCGTCGGACTGTTAACCTGGGCCCCAAGTTGGCCATCCCTGAGACTTTCGACGGTTACTTTGAAATCTTAAATGAAGACGGCAAAGCTGTTCGTTGTATTGAATCCGTCTCGGAGTTGGCTCGCAAGTTCCCAAATTCTTGCCTGGTTAGAGAGAACATGAAAGCGTTCGTGTCGCGATCAGACAATATCGAGACCATCACTGAACGCTCAAGAACTATTTTAACCGGCGAACTTCTTACACTGGTGGGCGAAGTCAGTGGTGTAATAAGGAATCGAGGCCATGCTCGCTTCCTTCGCTGTTTTGACAGTCGTGGGGAAAATGTCTTTTTACCGATCGAATCACGCGGTAAGTTTAGCACCATCGCCAAGGAAGACAACATCAGCGGCGTGCACAGCATAAGGAACTTGTTGAGCAAGAGGCTTCCCTTGATGGTACGCATGGTGTCCGGCAAACCTCCGGGCGGCCTAAAAGTCGGTCAGCAGTTTTGTTACGAGATGCGTTTACTGGCAACCCTGGAGGAAGAAATGCTGGTCGCTTTACCTTTACTGAAGGATACTGCGGTGGCACTGATCCCACCGACAGCCTCTCTCAAATTGCAGCTGCCCTTGAATGCCAACAGCGTTCGACAATCAAAGGAATTTCTCAGAATGCACGATCGTTGCATGCAGAAACTCAGCGACGTGGCAGACATGATGCATGTGTACGACGCTAACTTCAGCAAAACGCTTCGCTTCGACGGTCAGCAGTGGCGGTTCCCCATCGTACCTTTACTCTCGCGAAGTACTTCAGATTTGCTCAGTGTCCAAATGAAAAGTTTGGTTATTCCCGAGAAAGAAGACATCGTCGAGGATGACATACCAGAAGAGTACGATGAAATCGACCAGATCTACGATTACGTCAGAGGATTCGCCCCTTTACCGAAGAATATTCGCAGGTCCTTTGATGTTATCAACGGGAACGCCAACGAGTCAAACCATCGTCATACGGATAGCAACCGCAATGTTTACAATCGCATAACCAGCCACAAAAAGAAGTCAAGTTCCCCAGTGAGTAGCAAACCGGAACCACCACCAGTGGAAACTATTCCCTCGCGCAAACTAGTACAGAACAACCAACAGAGTTTGAAAAACAAGAACGAGTCGAGGGAAAGCCTCTCGCCCTTAATTGAAGTTCCGGACAAGGTGTCGCACATTTCTCAAGATCCCGAGAACCACACCGTCACCATCTGTGTCACTTCCTCGCCGGTGTCGACTCCCAAGCCCGTTCCACTCTTACGTAAAACCATCAGTCACGAGGAGACTCCTGCCAAACCGCGCATGTTTCGCCAAAGAAGCGCCATACCCATGCGTGGTGGCCATTATAAGAACCACAATCATCTCCCCGTCTTAAGTCCAGCCGAAAGCAAGCAATCTTTAACCCCTTCACCACTTTTCAACATTCGCTACAAATCTATGACTAATCTACTGGCAGCTGATTCGGATACTTTGGGGTCCAGTCAGAGTGGAGGTAGATGCTCAGGAGGGTCAGCAGGTTCAGCAGCTGTCCGTAATCCTCCGCACTACATGAGGCAGGTATCGGCACCGATAGGAATGTATCGACCCCAATCCCTGACAGACTTATTCTGGGACGCCAGATCAGGCAAGCCTCCACCGAAGATTCAGTTGCATCCTACAGTTGTGGCAGACGTCATACCTGCACCAAGGAATCGTTCTCGTTCCGGTAAAACTGACTCCAAACGGCGCAAGAACACGAGCTCTAAGAATGGAACCAGCAGCAGCAGCAAAAAGCATACCATCTTCTACCACCTTTAATATCAGTAAGTTATATACCGTTGGTTCTACCCATTTAAGAAATTCCTTCAGGTTCCATTTACTTTTGACCATATGGATGTAACGGAAGATTTAGAAAAAAAAAATTCCTCTCTCTCTAGGCTTTACTGAAGATTGGGTTTCCCGTTACTTCAAAAAGGCTTTTCAGTAGCTAACAGTCCACTTCAGAAAAGAAGTCCGGTTCATATCTGTGTTTGGTTACCCACGAAAGTCAGGGATTAAAAAAGAACTCTGTCCTTCCAAACACAAAGTATGGCTGTTCCACATAGGTTCCCACAAAAATGAATGAGGCTTTCCACAAAATTGATTTCAGGTCCTTGAAACGCGCAATTGCATGTTTAGTGGTTCGGTATTCGAAGTTGTCAAATTACTGGTCATTATATATTAGCTACTTTTTTTTCTCAGATTGAAATGTCCATCCTGCGGACAATGAAAACGAAATGCCAACCGTAGTAGGTCACCTCGTTTCTGCTCATGGTTTTGTGGTTACGTGAGTGCCATTCAGCCTCAATGGGTTTTCCTGTCGGCTTTAGGCGTACGATGATGAGCCATAACCTTGTACTATAAAAATTCACGGTCTTGATTTAAGAAAACGTTAGCGAGGGCATAAACAACTTAGCGTGACGCTTAAAAATTCACCTGAAAATGGCGTATACTTTTTCTTTAAAAAATTGTCTTCAGACCCGATCTTCACAAGTTGTTCATTAAGCAGCCTAATCGTTATATATATTGCGACTTGTCGACCATCTGTTCCTCCTAACAGGAGATCAGCTTTTGTTAAATGCACATACGTATGAAGAATGATGGACACATGGAACTATTACCAACAGCACCATGTGGTCATTTACATTTGGGTGTAGATTATCTCTCAGTATGATGCTGCTAACGGTGACTACACTCTTAAGTCATCGTAATAACTCTCTTCTGTTTCGCCCTGAGTGATGAAGTTATTTCGCAGACTTGCGAAGCATATGTTGCTCGGTTCACACGGTCCAACGACCTTATACATCATCCAGTTTTTGTAAATTTTCACCTGCAAATGGTCTGCTCTCTGGGAAGGCTATATTTTTTTTCTTGTAATGCGTGATTTAACTCTTATACTGTTTCATTCGCTGGCGGAACGGAATGCGTATTTACTTTTCCTATAGTGTCAGTCCAAGCTGCAGCACGTGTGCAACAACGGACAGCTGCTACTTCTTTTCTTCCAAATATAGTGTGGTGCTATCACCTATAAGCTCAGATAAACCCGGAAGCCAGTTCAGCTGCCAGGAAGGGATGTCCAAACAAGCCCTCAGCGTATCGAACAAGCGGGTTCATAATTGCCCTGTTTCCTACTCTTTCACTTTAGTCTGTATGCAAGGAAGTTATACGCCCGAACTTTACTTCCGACATTCTAATTGGCTGATAGGAATCATTACCAAACATTATGCAGAATAGACCCGTAAAACTAGAAAAAATTAAGTAATGGGATGAAGAACTTCCGAGTTACAAAAGCTACTCTCTTATGGACTTTGATAGAAGTGTATGTAGTATATAGTAGTATATTAGTATTGTAGTATACAATGCAGTTTATGGTATGTGGTATAACGTAAATTTCATGTAATATAAATATAATGTACATTTCAAGCACTATAGTTATAGTATACAATAGTACAGTAGTAGTACTAGTAGTCGAACTAGTAGTAGTAGTAGTAGTATAGTATAGTGTACAATACAGTCTTAGAATAGTATAGAACGCTAAGCTACAGCAAATAAAAAAGCAACCAGTAATTGCAGACGACTCACCGCAAACCAGTAGAAGATAAATGATGTGTTTAGGGAATTAATTACTGGGAGAATGGCGCCATGCAATCTTGGTCAGGTCAGGTCAGCAAACAGATTAAAAAAAAACAAAAAAACAAGAGAACACAGCTTTAATTTCCTCTATTACACCATGTTAAGTGACCGCTCTATTTACAACCGTAATTAACACATGGGTAATCAAAACAGCTGCAAAAAGCGATGCGCGAGTGGAATTACCACTCGGGGGTATAAAACACCGCAAAATTGCCTGTCGAAATCCCAGGGCGAGAATCATATAAAGTTGAGACGGGAAGATTCGACAAAAATGAGAGAGGAGGGGGGATGCCAGGTGAATAACCGGTCTTTCGTCTCGATAGTTTTTCACGTGAGATAAGCGGCACGCCTCGAGACTTGCCGCGACCAAAATCAAAACAAACTTGCAATAAAACAGAAACCTATTTCTTCGACGCTGTCAGCCAAATCATTGCCGAGCTCCCCGAGGATTCAGTCTGCTGAAGAAACAACGCGTTCTGAAAACTAGACAATTGCTATATTTCTGCAATGTTTAGGATTTTATTTTGGCGGAACTAAGAACGCGATTTACATGATACTTTACGAGTGTATTAAGAACTACTCATACTGTCCAAGGTATTTTTTGGGTTGCTATATCTTCGAAAATGTGAGAGCAATAAGCAATCAAATTGTTCCCCAACGAGGGAGCTTTTTTTATGATGTAGACTGTACATCTTGCCCGCTTGCCAAAATACGTGAAAAAATTGTACAAAAATAAAAAAATGGCTGTAACATTCCTGACCGTGTTGGGTTTTCTTAAGTCTACCCATCTCCCTTGTCACGGTGGTCATAAATTAGTAACTCGTTTTCTTAGGATTCATAAATCTTAACAGCTTCCTAGCCTAGGGTATACACCGTTCGAATGTGCTTTTTGCTCCAATCTCCTAACTCAGAAAAATACAACCAAAGTAGTATGAAATCCATAGTTGTAATACACAACAGATTATCGCATCGGCTGTGTACTATAGTACATCCATACATATGATCTACGTGAAGTCTAAAGGGGAAAAAAAGCTTCTATTGGGAAAAAATTCATTGGCTATTAGCTCTACGCTATCAAAGATGGAGCAGCTCAAAAAATACCTAGTGCAAAACTAGTACTACTTAGTGCACCCTTAAAGTTTTGTTAAGATTAGTTCGTTAGTTTTGTTAAAATAAAATTCCAAAATTTCGAAAATGATCATGATTCCCCGCCATTCAGAACGCATTGTTTTCTTTCTATGTTCATGTATCTATCTTTAAAAAAATACAGTCAATCTATAAATAGAAACCGGTATTATATCCGCGAACCCCTTAAAGGTGTCATTGCAGAACTCAGCAACAGCAGCGATTCATTAAGGAAAGTGATAATACCCTTTTCCTTTTGTTTTGCATCAGGTGGATGACCGTGCCGAGGCGTTGACGATTGTCTTCCAGGAGCTGCGGGGTAAAAAAAAAGTATCCGATTGAAACCAGCTGTGCAGATTAAAAAAAATCGAATAACAGAAAAAAAATGTCATCTGAACCAGAACACTTGACACCGCAGCACAACATCCTACTGACAAAAAGTGGCGGAGTTTGAGGCGTGATCGTTTTGTTATCGCCTGTGTTTTTTACGAGTGTTTGCCCCCTTTGCGTTTTCTCTGATCTAGAGGCAGAAAAAACTGGCAGAGAGAGTGAAACAAGGTAGTTTGCAAGTCTAAACTATGGCCAACGGGGGAATTTTCGTGAGATTGACCAAATGAACCGTTGTGTTCTTCAAGATGGCGTCTTGAAAAAAGAAAGAGATTGACCACCTACTGCACAAAATCCCGTTGTTCATTGTCTAGGGTCAACGTCAGCTTGAGTTTTTTTATTATTATTATTATGAGATCAAGTTGGGGAAATTAATTGTGCTCCACAAAAGAAGTTCGTTAAGCAGCGATTATGCGAAAAATGGCTGCCAGTGAGTCGAGACAAATGACGATCGCCGTCCGCACCCAGACGTTCATCTTGCCCCCCCCCCTAGTTGGACGATCATCACGCGCACCGATGACCGAACCGCGTCTATAGTTATAAAGTTACCTTTGTGCGATTGATAGGTGAAGAAGAGAGATGAATGACCATTGCTTTTTTTGGCACGGATCCCACGAATTTCAGTTGCAGCGCTAGAAGGGGCGTGTTATTGACAAGACTGTTGTTCAATGTCCGAATTCTCTAACGGTATTCCAATTATTTCCACAGCGAATCACACCTTTCAGTGTTTCCTCAACAACCGCAGAAAAATAAGAATAATTTATGAAGTGTCACGACTTTTAGTTTTCGTTCTCGACGCAACTGCTTCATGCCTTGATTTATTAACATCACCTCTTTCATCTCGTCGAATTTGTCAGCGCCTGCACTGAAGACCGAGCGCAGCAGACGAAACTTTGAAAATGCGACATTGCCAGTTGTTACTCTCGGTAGTTCGCTTCAAGTTTACCGCCTGAATCAAATCATTTCCATAACAAACTATACATTTTCTAAACGAGCGTGAAAACCTCTATTTCCTATTCACTCTCATTTTCCTTTTTATTTTAAACCTAACGAATGTAATTATGTATGTACATATATTATTACACCCATAAGACGATATGCTCAACGGGCCCTTTTCAGTGCAATGTAATCCTTGTTTTTGTTTTCCTCAATCAATACTCTCTTGAATATTCCCTTGTAATCTGTCCTTTACGTATGCCCATTTGAATGTGATAGCGTTTACAGTCTGTTTTTTCCAGTGCGTGTGTGCTGTGTGGTGTCGTTAAATAAACGGAATGTTTGCATACGACACGTTCGTGACACGTCTAATCTAGACCTGGCAGATATAGAAATAAAAAGATGCGTGCCCTGGCAAGGCGTGCAACATCTCCAGTGTTTTCTCAAAACCTTTTGGTACACCTTGTGGGTAACAAAAGATGCCGCGCTATTCTGAATCTTGCGTGTCGAAGAATTAGCCAAAACGAAGCGATCCTTGGGGTCAATAGAGGTCACACAGCTATCTTATTTTTTATTTATTATGTCTTTATCTGAAGAACTATTCGTGAACCGCATAAGATTATACCTAAACCCAACCTTATAGCTGAATGAATGAATGGAACATCCTACATCGACTAAACCGGTTTCGTTGAGCTATAACTGTAATTATACTATAGCTATGGAAGCGGATGCACTCTGCATAAAGTGCTCAGAAGACCTATACCACTGTAATTTAACGTTCACAATTCTTTTAAATTCGACTCATTTTTCAAATATATTAAAAATTTGTTAAAATACCGCTTCCTATTAAGTAATTGAACTGCAATTCATTTTGGTACAGTTGTTATTTGAAACAATAGCATTTGAAATGACAATACAATAAAGGCGATGCCATCCTCATCATCTCGTTTCTTGTTTTGAATACTGGGAAAACAATTTGCGAAATGACTTCCAAGAGTTAACGACACGTTTCTAACGGCTTTTTCTTCTTGTGCCAAAGTTATGACATTTCACACGTTCTCCATTCCCACGCGCTAAACGTTCAGGGCTCCCTGCGCCAAAGGAATTGAAATATGACGGAAGTAGGTGAAAATTCTCATACGCGTTTACCTTTAAAAGTGTGGTTCTATCTCTCGATTGAAAAAGTCCTACTATACAACACCCAGCTGAGCGCGTTGTACGAAATGTATTATCTGACGGCTGTTGACCTTTAAAAGCGTCTATTTTTGAACAGTCAAGTAATTATCAAGTAAATAACAAGTGATTATCAAGTAGAAAACGAGTTGTAGAACAATTATAAATACACTTCTTAATTAATTAACAGTTCCAATAATTGAACTAACAAGTGGAATTGAACTAGCATTTTGATCGAGTTGTTATCATGTTTCAGTGAATTAGTTTACTGTAGAAGTAACGATTAGATATATGCCGTAGTAATAATACACCAGATGGCAAGTAAGTATCAAGTGATTATCAGGTGATTTTCAAGTCATCATGAAGTCAGAGTACCTAAATTAAAAATTAATTTTACATAGTACTTTTCAGTAAATAATCAAACAGTTAAGTGTATTATGTAAATATCAAGAAAGTATTAAGTAATCGTCAATGCTGAAGTAATCATCACGTAATCATCACGTAATCACCAAGCAGTCATCAAGTAACCTTCACGCAATCACCAAATAATTGTCAAGTAATCATCAAGCAATCATCAAGCAAAAAAGTCATGCTCAAGTAATTATCATGTAATTACCAAGCAGTCATCACGTAAATATCAAGTAATCATCAAGTAATCATCAAGTAATTATCAAGTAATAATTAAATACTAATCAAGTGAAATTTTGAAGTAATTATCAAGATATTATCAAGCAATTTCCTCCTAAATCCCAGTAATGCTCTTCACTGCAGAGTTCTCCATACTTTGCAAAGCAGCAAGAAACCTGTCCCCCCCTGCAGGTGAACCACGTGTGTAATTTGAAAGGCACCGTGTGTAATTTTAGCTGCAGAGCAGGGAGCGCTCGGCCCTGGCTATCAAAGAATCAATACGAGCGAAAATTACCTGCACGTAATAGACGCGCGGCTATCATTACCTGCTGCCCCCCTCCTTCCCATCAAGAAATCTAATAGCTACCACCCTGATATCTATCTGTATTATTACCCTAACTTGAATAGAATTCAATTTCCTATTCACTTTCATAATTTTCATTGCGCCATCCTGACCTTCAACTCAGTTGGACAAGTCAAACTGCAGTACATTTGAAAAGTGTGCTGAACTGGTACGTCCAAGCTACATTGAACATTAACCTAAGATATAACTTCCTATTTACTTTTCATAAATTTCAGTACGCCGTCCTAGCCTTCAACTCAATCTGACAAGTCAAATTGCAGTACATTTGAAAAGTGTGCTGAACTGGTACTTTTAAGTTACATTGAACATTAACCTAAGATTTCATTGATATCTACAATGTTAAGATGGTCGAATACTAGATCATTGCATAGTATATCAGGGCACAGTGCTCATGTAGATGTTTGTCTGTATTGTTACGTAACCTGAGTGGAATTCAACTTGCCAGTTCACTTTCACAACTTTCAGTACGCCGTCCTAACCTTCAACTCAAGTTGACAAGTCAAATTGCAGTACATTTGAAAAGTGTGCTGAACTGGTACTTCCAAGCTATACATTGAACATTAACCAAAGATCTCATTGATATCTACAATCTTAAGATGGTCGTATACCAGTTTATTGCATAGTATATTAGTTTTCAGTTCCCGTATAGATACACTATAGATATTATTGCATCTTATACAAACTGATGTATATATGTATCGTAATATAATACTATTACACACAGGTTATAATTGAGCTGGAATTGACAATCCGCAGCATATAATATGGTACATAGTTTAACATATAGTAAAGGAAAGACTGTGATTATGTATCAGAGTAATACATTCTACTAATAGTTAATTACTGGATGTAGATGTTTAGGAAGTAAAATTTTAAAAACAAACTGCTATTCTTGTCTTCTAGATCGAATCTTGAAGCAGATAACTACAGGCGCTATTTCAGCTCATCCCACAGTACAAGAATCACATAAAGTATATACAGCCCAGCAATGGTAATTAGCGTTGCAATAAACTGCTGGGATCAAAACGCTTATTTTTATTACTAATCGCTATAAGTATTATTATCATAATGGTATACTCACCACTAAATCAAATAAAATTAGATCATCCAGTAAGAAGTAAAAGAGTAAATACACACACTAACAAGTTTCAATACATTTTAAAAGCGAATACAAAAGCACGGTTCTCGAGTTGACTTTCTAAAAAAGCGATGCGACTGTTGCAAAGAGACGGTCAAGGTCAAGAACGCTTCGGGATGAAAGACACATGGCTTGTGGCAAAATTCAATTCACATCAAACTGATAATCATCAATCGAACTTATCAATTACAATTCCTTAATCATATTAGTTAAAATTCAAACCTGTTTACAAAGATATCCATCAGTCTTGTTTTATCCAAGAAACTAGCGTCTTACTGAGTAACTTAATTCCGGTTTAATTACGTAACAAAACACCTCCATTGCAGTTTTAACTCATGAATACCTAGTGCAAACATCAGTGGGTTCCAGTCTAGCTGCTTATGGAGGAACTGCTGATATTCACCCAAATTCAGCAGGCAGACGGTTAGCAGTAGGTCGTTCAGTAGGTCCTCGACCTGCTGGTTGTCGCATTGAAGTGTTGATGAATTATTAAAAGTTTAAGGTGGAATGTTACAGAGTAGCGGACCCTATCCAGTTTGGTTTTTTGACGATCCATGCTGACACCTCGGCTCTTCGTTTAATGGCGTCGTGTAAGATGCAATAAAATCATTTGAATACGAAGAAGAAGAGGCGATGAATGGATAGAAGAAAAAACGGCGGGGAATATGGCGGTATAAAGAAACGTGTGAATACAGCGCCCTGTAGCCTTTTAGTGCGATTTTCAACATGACTTATTTAATGACACTCGGTTAGAAGAGTATGGAAAGGTGATGAGCACAACAGGATATGTGAGCTCTTTTGAATTGGTTTGGTTGTTTAATGAAGTATTTAGGTGTTTTTTTTTAATGAGATTGGTTCCAGTCGGGCTTGTTTGTTTCCTGGGTTTGTTTGTTTGTTTGTTCTTTTGTGGATGTGTTTGCTTGGTTGTTTGATTGTTTGCTTGTAATGTTTGTTTGTGTGTTCATTGTTCGTTTGATTGTTCATTTGATTGTTTGTTTGGTTGTTGGTTTAATTGTTTGTTTGTGTGTTTGTTTTCATGCTTATTGCATGTTTGATTGTTTGCTTGTTCGTTTAATTGTTTGCTCGTGTCTTTGTTTGTTGCTTTTGGTTTTTGTCATATCCGTAGTTTGTTTATGGTGTTCGTTAGTTTTTGGTTGTTCTCGATTTTGTTTGATTGTTTGTTTGTCTGTGTGTTTGATTCTGTTTGTTTGTTTGTTTGGTCGCTGTTTGTTTGTTTTGGAAAAGTTTGTTCGTTTGGTTGTTTGATCACCTGTTTGTTTATTACTTTTTTGTTTCGCTATAAATCCATGTTTGTTGTTTGCGTTGTTTGCTTGCAGGTTTGTCTGGTATTTGTCGTTTGTTTGTGTTTGTTCGTTTGGTTGCTTGCTTGTAATGTATGTTTGATTGGTTGTTTGCTTGATTCGTTGTTCTTTTGTTTGTTTGTTCGTGTGTTTGTTTATTACTTCTAGTTTTTGCCGTACGTCTATGTTTGTAAGTATGCTTTTTTGCTTGTTTGATTGTTGATTGTATGTTATAATGTTTCTTTGTTTGGCCGTTTGTATGTCCGGATAACGTGATTCTTAACCAAGTATTGTTTGTTAAACCTTTTGTTTGTTCAATCTCATTTGTTTGTTTAGTGTTTTGGTCCTTTTTTTGTTCACAGCTAACTTGTACAGTTGTTTGTTTGCTATTATTTAATATTGTTAACTTTAATTAACTGTATATTGTTTGTTTGTACGTTTGTATGTTTGTTTGTTTATTGAATTGCTTGTTTGCTACATGGAGTTTTAAATATGTTTTGTTGACTTCAGGCTCCTGTTGCCTTGATATGTCTCTTAATTTACTCTTTGTTTGTTGGTTTGTTTGTCGGTTGTTCGTGTATGTAGATACTGCAGCCGGATGGTTGGTAGTTTGTTTGCTTGTTGCTTCGTAAAAGTCCCAGTGTGTATGTGTGTCCTTTTTGTTGCTTGTTGGAGTATACATAGAAGTTGTTTGTTTGACAACCCAGTTGTAAGTTTGCCACTTAGTAAGTTTTGTTTGTTCCTCGGGAGCTTGTTTTTCTGGTTGTTTGTTTGCTTCTTATGCATACGTTGGTTTCCCATTAAGATTGTTTGTTATTGGTTACCGTTTGTTTGTCAGTTAGCGTTTGTTTGTTTCATGATTCAGTTCCTTTGTTTGTTCATTGCATCTTGGTTGTTCCTTGTTCGATTCTTGTTGTTCTTTGTTGTTTGTTTGTTTTTACCATGGTTGTTTGTAAGCTAAATGTTTGTTTCGCGTTTTCTTGAGTTATTAAGTTTTCGCTTCAAATAGTTTGTTTCCTTCTTTGCTTGTTCGTTTACTTTCCCATAACAATATCTTCCTTGTTTGTTTAATTACCTTTTCGTAATTGTTTGTTTGTACTTCTGCACTTTCTACCTTTAAGTGTTCGTCCGTTTTATCTTTTGTTTTATGTGTTCTGCGACTTTCTACGGTTATTTACAGATTTTTTCGTAAAATTTTAGAAAGTTTCTGTTCCCTCCGTTCTAACCCTCTCTCATTTATATGTGTTGAAATGAGAAATATCCGCGCAACACTTGAAACGGGGTTGGTCCGCTTTGTCACGGGCCAAAACGACTGTGACAAACTTGTGCAATCTCTTTTTTTCCAAAGATCTGTAAATTCTATTTGGGCTATATCTGTCTATCTGTCTATCTATTTATCTATCCATCTATCTACCTATCCGTCTATCTTGTCTATCTATCTGTCTAGCTACCTATCTATATATCCATCGGTCTGTCTGTCTATCTATCTGTCTATCTATCTGTCTATCTATCAATCTGACTAACTTTGTGTCTATGTATCTAACTATTAATCTATTTGTCTGTCTGTCTAATTATCTGTCTATTTATATGTCTCTCTGTCTATCTGTCTGTCTATCTATCTATCTATCTATCTACATATCTATCTATCCATCTATCTATCTATCTGTCTATCTGTCAACCTGTCTTTATCTATCTGTCTATCCATCCATCTATCTAACTATCTATCTATTGTCTACCTATTTATCTATCTATCTATCTATCTGTTTATCTATCTCTGTCTAGCTTTCTATCTATCCATCTAGTTATCTATCTATCTATCTTTGTATCTATTTTATAAAGATGTGGTTATATCTAATATATCCTAATTAAAATGATAATATTAAAATAATTGTACCCAAAATTAGAATATATTTTCAGTTTTAAAGTTTGAACAAAATTTCCAAAAGAAGGTCGCAAAAGTAGCGAACCCCTATGGCTGCCCGCCCCGCTTGCGTGAGAATTTATTGGGGTGATTCCTATGTGGCAGGTCTTTCTTTTCTCCCCTTTTGTGTTCCCCAAAGTTACCAGAAAGGTTCCTCAACGATAGATGAACTCCCATTTAGCTTTGCATACAAAAGGGAGGTCCGCTGTTCAGTCCAGAGCACAAAAATTCGGGTACTGAATGGTGGCGAATTATATTAATTTGCAAGATTTAAGATTTTATTTTGGCAAAACTAACAAACCGATTGAAACGAAACTTGAGGATTGGTTTATGTACGACTAGGCCTAGATTCAGTATTTTTTGGGTTGCTATACCTTTGAAAATGTGGGAGCAATAAACAATCAACTTTTCCCCAGCAAGAACCTTTTTATTGCCCTAGTCTGTACCCTATGGAAACTATCGCGCGCCATATAGGATTTCTTTATAGACTGAGTTCCCTATGTTTTAAAAGAGGATGACAAGCTTTTGCATATAGGAGCGATCATGGAAAAATCAGTTTGGAACCTTGCATATCTTCGATGTAAAATTACAAATCAGGACCATTTACCGTATAGTTGTTATACGGAATACTTGTATAATTGTTATAACTCGTAAATTAACTATGCTTATTTTTAGTATTTATTAGTACTGTTAATTCAAACGACGACATAGCTATTCATATCATTGCCATAATCTTTGCAATAGAACCTTATTTTTTGAAATGGGTAAACAGCCACCGTAAGTGTAAGATTCTGCACATAGCCTGAGGGTAAGATACAAGGTTTATCTATCTACCTATCTGTCTACCTATCTATCTATTTATCTATCTATCTGTCTATCTATATATATATCTCTCTCTCTATCTATCTGTCTACCTACCTACCTATCTATCTACCTACCTATCTATCTATCTATCTATCTATCTTATCTATCCATCTGTCCATCTATCCAACTATCTGTCTATCTATCTATCGATCGATCTATCTATCTATCTATCTATCTATCTATCTTATCTATCCATCTGTCCATCTATCCAAATATCTGTCTATCTGTCTATCTATCTATCTATCTATCTGTATATCTACGTATCTATCTATCTATCTATCTATCTATCTATCTATCTATCTATCTATCTATCCATCCATCTATCTATCTATCTATCTATCTATCTATCTATCTATATATCTATCTATCTATCTATCTATCTATCCATCTAGCTATCTATCTATCTAGCTATCTAGCTATCTATCTGTCTGTCTTTCTATCTATGTACTTATTCATCTATTTATCTGTCTATCTACTTATCTATAATGAATATGCATTATCTACTTAAGGATTAATACCTGAAAACACTTCATGTCGTTAGGATTACGTTACCATTATGAGGTTCTACAAATCCTTTCTTCCACTAAACTACGCGTCTAAAATTCGAGCGGGTATCGTCCATAAATTTTCCTCTAATTGCAAGTGTACTTCATACGAATACCTTGTAAGAATCTCTGGAATCATATAGTGCGAGTCTTTTCTAAAACATTCAGACAGGCAAGAAAATCTACAAATCATAAAATCTCCATGCTGATAAGTGTATTACCGATGCACATATCATTCAGGTTCGATCCTATTTATTGACCTAGGACCTCAGCAGTGATACGAAAATCACAGTAAACCGGGTCCTAGCTTCAAACTTGCCCTCAGGGCGAATAGCTGTATTTTGCATAGTCTCCGAGGTCAATTTTGTCCTTAAAAAGTTTAATATGGCTTGCTAATACTTGCTGACCTGAACATAAAACACCATTTAGAATCCATAATAAAGTACCGGCTAGTTAATTAAAAGCTCTTTACCGTCTTCCCTTCAAAACACTACAGCCGCCATGATGCTTCAAACAGCAGTTTTTTTTTAACCATTCCTCCTCCTTTTATTTACTCTCTATTCTTTCCCACCCCGAAGCAGAACGAACCCAACTGAAAAGGTCACAAATTAGCTTAATAATTAATGATTGAAGATTAATCTCTTCACCTTTTTTCAAGAGAAGAGAAGGAAACTCCGTTGGCCTTGGGATTCTGCTTGCAGCACACGTGTTGGAACAATAGCAGTTTTTCCCAATGGATTTCAATGTCAGCGAACCCCGCAATGCCAAGTCCACCAGTCTGAATAGCCCCTTGATTTATATTCTCTTCTTTTATTCCAGTTATTAGTTCCTTATTAAAGCTATAAAGAAAAGGAGAGAATGACAAATAAACTTGTGTTATGCATACAACAATGATGACGATAATAATAATAATATACCGTACTTTTGTGCACGAGAGAAAGGAACCAATCCCGGGAAAGGGCATCAAACCGAAAAAAGACTCTTCTTCTTCATTTTTTCTTTAAATTGGCGGTCAATGGCAACGGTTTTTCTTCTGTTGAGCTATTTTTTTGTTTAAATTTTCAATACTGAATTAGAACGTTGGCAGCGTGTCCCGTCTATTCGTCACGGTTTTTGTTTCTTCACCAGCCGATAAGTAATTGGCTCGGATGCAGTCAATATAGTTCCGAGAAGTATCTGTCAGCGCCTGCTGAAAAGTCACTCGCACTTGAGCGGCGCCTGAATTCGTCGGCTTGCTCTGCGCGTCGCCATAGTGAAGGGTGCTTCCTAAACAGAATCCTTCATCCGGCCTCGGACGCATATACATATACATGTGAAATTTATACGTTTTGACGTATAGTATTTCTATTTACATAGTAAAATAGCATGGTGTATATGCATGAATATAATCGTGCATGCATCAATATATCTACAAGTTTTTACTGATCATGTAGCATTATGAATAGTTTTCAGACATTACACCCAAGTGAAAAGCACTCCTATAATAGAATAGCATTTCATTTGAATGTTATAAAGGACTTGATTATCCAATGAACCTTAATTTATTTACGTGCAACGAGCAATAATAATTAACTTCCAGATTCTTTCCTAATGCTAATATAGTGATCGATCGAATTTGTCAAGTTTTACTCAATCTAATTAATTAGATTATCCCAGTAAAATTTATACTGAGCTATAATCACTAGGATATATAATTAAAAATCCGTAAATATAATGATCGTATCTTCCTCGATACGTAATACGTCACTAGTAAATTTTTTTAAAAATCAATTCTCTTTTCAAATATGGCCCCTCGCTAGAAAAGGGAAAGTTGCTGGGCACTCGGTCACTAGGGTTACCGAGATACGGGGGTGAATTTATGGCCGAATACCTTTTAGGGTTATGGGGTGCAAAATAAATTCTACTCAATTTTCAAAAGAGGCAGAGAAAGAGAGGGTGGAAAAAAGTAAACAGACAAAAGAAAAACTTTAACAGAGAAAGCCTTCTGGGGAGGAATAAAAAAAGATTTGTCGGTTTCCCTGTCGGCTTATAAAAGTGTGACCTTCAGCCGCAGCATACTTGTCTAACTGAAGGATTCCTCCTCATCTTCTATGCTGAATAGCCCAGAATCATTCTTGAATCTTCACAGATATCATTTTAGAATCTTCATCATGCGAGACCAGTAAGGGGTTTGTACAAGGGATGATCTGCATCATAGTCTATAGCGAATACCCGAGAATCAATCCTGAATCTTCAAAGAATCATTCTTGACTTGATTAGAGAATCATTAAGTCATATAGATCCCAACTCAATAAGATTAGCAAGAGATTTTGAAGGTTTTCTGGATAAGTAAAATTTCCTTGGATTGGAGGGTTCTACATCATCTTTAATGCTGAATACCCAAGAATCATTCACGATTCCATTGGGTAGACATCTAGTCATTCCTGAATCAGTAAAAGGCTATACTGAATCATACTGATCCTAGTTCAGGAAGATTGATATGGGATTTTGAATTTCCTGGATAAGGAAACTTTCCATGGGTTGAAGGATTCCTCCTTATCGTCTATGCTGAATACCGGAGAATCGTTCCTGAATCTTTACAGAATCATTCCTGAATCAGTAAAAAGCTACTGAATCATGTAGATCCTAGTTCAGGAAGATTGGTACGGGATGTTGAATTTCTTGGATAAGTAAACTTTCCGTCTATTGGAGGATTCCTCCTTATCGTCTATGCTGAATTACTCGAGAATCATTCTTGAATCTTCAAAGAATCATTCCTGACTTCATTAGAAAGCCATTGAGTCATGTAGATCCTAGTCCAATGAGATTAGTAAGGGTATTTGAAAACTACATGTCAAGTAAACTTTCCAAGAGTTGAAGGATTCTTCCTCGCATTTCATACTGAATAGCCAAGAACCATTGATGAATCAAAAGAAAGTCATTGAGTCATGTAGATTCTAACCCAATGGGATTAGTAAGGGATTTTAAAGATTTCCTGGATAAGTAAACTTTCCAACGTTTGAAGCATTCTTCCTCATCTTCTATACTGAATAGCCAAGAATCATTCCCGAATCTTCACAGACTCATTCCTGAATCATTATAGAGTCATATCAAGATCCTAATCCCTATAGAATCTGTAAGAGATTCTGAAGATTTAAACAAATCCTGGACAAGTTTCAGGGAACATTTTGGACAAATCGCCAACGTCCCCTTGGCCATTTGTTTCGATGAATATCTCAGCGGCCTAGCTTTCTAACGCCGGGTTAGAACAAAGGGTTGGAAAGAAGATACCCTATCGGAGAGTTTTACTTTCCATTTTAACCACACAATCCTCTTTTTTTCCGATGCACTCTTGAAAGGAATTTCCTTTTTATTTCTTTTCTCCAAACTGATAACACGCAACACCAAGTAGAAATAAATCCCTCAGAGTGACGCGACTGGAACCTTTTGATTATATTTAAAAATATACATCCCATGGAGGTAATTAGTAGCATTAGTAACGCTCATCAGCGTTTGTATTTATGTATGACAAAAAATATAACAGATGAGTGAAATTAGTCTCGAATTGAGAAAAAAAAAGATGAATAATAACAGTTCCTGGTTTAGAGAAACAGATTGAACTCGTCAGAAAAAAATGATTTCAGTTACATTCCTCGTTTTTTTTCTGTCAACGCATATGCCGTGGGAATAACGATCATGTTTCTGAACTATCAGTTAACGAGATGTTAAATATTCTTTTGTTGCACGCTTATTTTATTTTTTGTTCCAACTTTTTTTAAATCGGTAACTGTGAAGTTTCGTATTTATATTAATATTTTATATTTTATTTCTCAAAGTTTTCATTCTTCCTCTTCATTATTTAGCAAATATCCGTTAATATACCTTTAAGGTTTAATTTGAAATTTTTGGACTATTTTCGCCCACACCTTTTTTTTTAATTTGAGTTTCGTTGTTGATGTTTTATTTTTTATTTAGGATTAATTTCAACTTATTTATAATTTTTAAAAATATTTTTTTTTGTATTTTTTTTTTCGAGTGGGGGACGCCCAACCGCGGGCGCCACATTTCTCAAGCCGGGGATGCTTCAGGAAAAGTTAAGAGACAGAAAAAATTATCCTCCTCTTCTTAAAGTGAACAACACGTCACAAGCTTAACATTCTTCTTCTCGTAACCGACTGTATTTTTTTCCATACCAACTGGGCATGGCTCAGCATTCCTCGGCACACACGAAAAAACCTTAATATCCAGACAGTAATTACAACAATCTCTTTGTCATCAACGACAATTCAAGTTGGAAAACAGTTTACTGAAAGCTTTGATTGTTTCTACCTTGTATAATACTATGATAGCGTACTATATTTCATAGAATACCTAGTACAAGGATGAGTCATATTTCGACAATACTGATGATTGTACACCTGGGTAATCATCTATACGTTTAAATATAATATCGTGTCATGTTAGTAATAAACTGCGTTATAATATATTAATATAATTGGTATTAACTGTACATTTACTAAGCGAAACTAGAAACGAGAATTGGCAACGCTGCCCTTGACCCTGGGCGTCTGCTGGTCACTTGAGAAGGTCAACATCATCAGCGGACAAATGGCGTATTTCAACGTGCGAAGAGTCAATATTGAATTTGCAATCTTCCTAAACTACACAGAGGCGTGTAGTGTTAGTTGAATTTACTTCCTGTACTTGTTTGTCACAAAGAAAATTACAGTTAATTTTCCAAGAAATGTTTATTTTGAAGTCAAAAGTACTTATGGAAGTCAAGTCAACACAAGCATAGCAAACGTATGTTCTTTGTGTTCAATCTATGGTCATTTCGGCCTTTGTTTAACCCTTTTCAGTCTTCATTGAAAGTGTTTTGTAAGTATTGACGTTTACACTAACGGTTTTGTCAAAGATTTCTTAGAAACAAGTTCTGTTATATCGTTTTTCTATCATTGTATCCCGCAGCCTTTTGATGAAAGAAATTCAATTAACGGTTTGGCAACAGCGCTTTTGTTCGAGCCGTCTGCTGGTATATAATGCAACTCGAGACATTTGCTTTTAACGCGAGAATCAATTAAATCGTCTACTTTAACCTGTCTGCAAATCAACAAGCGATAATATTAAGAAAGTGTTTACCGAAAGTTCATAATGTGTTTATTTTAAAAAAGAGATGTTTTTAAACTATGATTTTAAAGATGTGGCAACGCTGTTTCTCGAGTCAGTCGGCTGCTGCACGTGGGAATGTAAACAAAACGCGGAAGTAGCAAGTGAATGCCAAGGCAACTATACTAACGTGATGTGTTCCTTCAACCAAACCAAAAAGTGAAAAACAAATGCTTGAGTGTATCTGAGAAAAAGGAAAGTAAATAGACAAATGAAATAACAAGTAGCGCCAAAAGTACACACAGATTTTTATTTTGCAGAATATTTTGAACAAATGGCATCCGTTTTAAGATCTTTGCGACAAGTATATTCTCGACCAATCGGTTATCGCTTCATAACGTAACATTTCTGGTTTCTAAGCATAACTGTTTGCATAGAAACTATACAGTCTAATACTAGGATAGCGGTTTCAAAAGATTCTTATATATTAGGCGGTAGCCTAGGCCAGACGTCATAGAACTACTTCCTATTAACACTAAAACTTAATGCAATAGTTTGTTTTGAATTCACTTAGAGTATATATCTACGTTTCTATCTATCTAGCTATCCAATCTGGCCTATATCTACTATACGAGCCATCCGTCCATCTTTGTACGTTCTACCCCCATCTATCCATCTATTGCGTAACCTATATTTAACTATCTATCTGTCTGTCTGCCTACCTATTTGTCTGTGCGTATTTATATATCATGCTCTCTAGTTTTCCTGGTCAGTTATGAAAGTTTGCTTCCTTTTAGACACGATTATATAGAGCGAAACAAGAAAATTAAATGAATTAATTAAACCGAAGCAAGCGCGCAGAACTGGGAACTAGAAGCTGCTGTGCTCGCCTACACGGTACGTGATTCAGATGGCACGCAAGATGGCGGCTATCAAAGACGCATAGGGCGAGACAGAAACCCTTTGTCTTGAAGTCTCTCTTCTGAATTATGTAAGTAATGTATAACTTATGCATATAACTGTATTCAAAGTACAACCTGATAAAATATTCGAATCATAGAATTTATACATCGTAATGTCAAGTAATAGGAACTATACTGTAACATGTTATTTAGTCTAGCATGTGTATTACTATTCACTGGTGTATATTAGTTATCGTATGATGTTGCAAGTTGTATGCATTTGCGGGAAGGTTCCGATGAACCTCAGCATGTGCATAGCAACTACAATAGATTCCTTAGCCTGTGAGAAGCTACGTTTGTCTGTAATGATGCTTACAGACGTGTCCAAACGCTAAACAGTACAACTTTGACTTGAGGGGGAAAAAGTCGAGCCAACAGACCGTCTGACTGCATTGTTCCCAAACAGTACACAGCGAGTAATTCTCTTCCGCGCTTGTTGTTAATGCACACCGAGAGTTACCTAGCTGACATTATAATTCACTCAGCATGTGATCCGTCGAGACCCTCTCTTTTGTGTACCTACAACAACACAAAGCTGAAAATTAAAATCATACTTATGCATTCTACTATAACGTGATGTTGCAACCATACGAAGGAACTTACGTTTCAAATCTGTTGCGTCTTTTCTAGAATCTTTTGTTCCGTACAGTCTACCAGACTACCACGTATAAGATAAGGACTTCAAGGTTCTTTGCTTGTATCTTTTAAACTTGTGGCTTTATAACAACGAAAATTTACCTTACATGCCGCCTTGTACACTAGAATGTAATCGCATATTGTCAGAATAACCGAGTGAGTAGTTTTGCTGTTGTTAGACGTCAAATTTTGGAGCGACGCGCTACAGCAAGGAAACGGAACCAGAGTCTGGGTTAGCTGACCTTCTGTTCTGGGCGACAGTTGCGAGCTGATCTAATATTCGACTACAAGTTCCTTATGATAATCCCTGGCTTTCTATTTCCCCTGCGGCTATGTATACCAATTATTATATTGATCCGACTGACTATAGGACCTCTTCTCGATGATTCTCATTTGAAACCTATAGCTTAATTAAGTTATCGCTTATGAAACCACAGCGTTATATCTTTATACAGCTATTTCCAGTTCAGCCCAGAAACAACATTTTTCTTCCCCTCGGGGCATATCTGGAGCTAAGATTCAGAAGATGAACACCAACAGGTTTCCTAACCCAATTCCAACTACACTAACCTAACCTAACCTAACCTAACTAACTTAATACTACAATAACTTGACAAAAACGTAACAGTAACTTATCCTTTGATTGACCTAATCTGACTGACCTAACCGAAACTGATCATGTAAAGCCAAACCGAACCTAATACAAGTACCTTTATATTAACCAACCCTATAACTTGTGCGTAACGTCCTCTTACCACAGTCTAACTACACTAACCTATATAACTTCAACCATAACAAACCAAATCTAATTCAAGCGAATTAACTGGTACAACTTAACCTGACTAACCGATCTAAACCTAACTAGCAAAACTTGTTAAACTAACACGTTTATCTTAGTAACCTAGCCTCGTCTACAACTACCACAACATTAGCACCTGCTTGATTGTTGCTCCGTCTAATAACTGCAACGTGCTACCGCTTATACCATTACTACTGGGTGTTTCATCGTCCTCTGCAACCTCATTCATACTCATTCATAAAAGTTCAATATACAAATCGTAAAGTTTAACCATAGTTCAGTTCTGGTGTAAGGTGTATATTACGCATACACATAAAACAGATATCACGATATCAATTCAAGCTATATAAATTACGATTACACGAGTATATAGCATTATAAAAGTACGTCTTGGACAGGTAGCAGTCCATTCTTTTTATTGCACACTCGGATGATACGAAGCAGGCAAAAAGAAATTTCGCAAAAAGTCAAGGTGAAGGTTCTGGTTCCAGTTTTCGCCCACTGGTTTCGGAAGTCGCGCAGTCTTTTATTAAAATTTTTTATTTATTTATAATTCAGCCGCAAAGACATAGCGGACATTCTTTCTTGCAACGTTTTTGTTCCGCCTTAATTACTAAACCTGTTCAAGACTTTTTTCTTTACATATAAGGTTCTTTTTCTTCAAATAGCACCCATATGTTACTTTAACATGTTATGAAACTTTGATTTCTGTTGACGGGGCAGTTAGATTGTTATAATTACAAGCTTGGTTGCTCGCTTGAATGGACACACATCAGAGAAAAAAAATTGCTCTTTTGTTTTATCACTATTTTGAAAGGACCATTAGAAAACACATGTTGTAATTTCTCGCTTGACTGAATCGGATACTTTGGGGCGAAATGGCACACAGTCCCTGCTGACATAATCGCATATGGCTTTTCTATTAATTGTACATACACACCGGTATCCGGTTTCGCTTTTCTCACAATATTTTCCCCCATGTAATTTACGGTTTCTTTTGATTGGAACATGGATATAAAGACCGCAGACTTTAATACCTGTATATGGCCTTTAATTCAATTAATTTTTCAAAGAAAGTTGGAAATAATGAAACGTAGACAGGTATTGTAAGGGGAGCGTATAGCGGAAGAAGTGCGTATGTCCGCGTTACGGAAACAGAGAAGGAAATACGCAGTGTTGAGCATACACACATTTTCCTTTGGAAACGTGAAATGACAAACAAACGGGCAGAAGACTTTCAATTTCACATGGGGTCCTCGTCCGTTCTTTTGCCACAGCGAACAGAGCAAACAATAACTATAAACTGACATGTCCTGTCCTTCTGTACAATAGACAATGTAGACCCTATTTTTTAAAAAAAGCTGTTTATACTAGTTTGGTGCCTTCACATACTACACTCTGTAATATAATAAAAATTATTAACTGTTATATTTATTTATTTGAGTGATTCCATACATTAGAAACTAACAAACTATCTTACATGATTTTTTTTTAAAAAATAGGTTATGTTAAATGTGTATGCAAGCGAGTTTAGCTTTGCAAGTAGGCTATATAGCTGATTTGCATTTTAATAATGGATGGCCGCTCGGCAAAAATGGCTCCTACCCCCTCGTTCTAGAAAAATAGCTCGTCTTCAGTGCCTGCCTGTTGAATGCTTGGCCTGATTCTCCTTATTTAGAGAGAGAATTTATGACTTTGGTCCGATTGTAAAAAGAAACTGTCCTACTCCTTATAACGGAAGCGTGCAAGACCAGATATCCCTACTGAAGTAAACATACTTTAAGTTAAACTTTAATAAACCTGTTTAAGTTATACGGAGCAAGTAAACGGATGTAACTAAGTGAATATATACCCAGCTGTTATTTCTTAAAATAAGTTTTCTCTTAAATTTAAGAGGTATTTAAATAACGAGTCAGATTTCTTTATGTTGGGTAAGGTAAATATATATGGGATTAGGCCTAAGAAGTTTTTCCCTAATCAAATAAACACATGAAAAATTGGCAACGCCGCGCGGTATATGTACAAAGCCATACAGCATCATTTAATCCAATTTACTAATTATAATATCCGCACTAGTTACAAGTTACAACTAAATCTTCACTGTTGACATTAAACAATTGAATTCTCAAAACGAATATAATTTTATCACGAACTGACAACGCTGCGTTCTTACAGGAAAACCGCAGCAGACGACTCTATCCTCGATCCTTTTCAAACCGAAAAAAGAAAGCCAGAAATTACTACTAAAGCGCAACGAGCAACCAGTTTCAAGAAACACGGGCATCTCTGCAAGGATAACAAAAAAATTTGTAACGGTTTCCGGCAACAAGGTTAATAAAATAATCAAAATGCGCTACGTATATGGAAGCTTATATATAGGTCACGATGACCAGCAAATCTGCGATGGTATAACTTGGCTATCATACAAACCAAGAAGTGGGATGTTTCATTAAATATTTCACTTTAAAATTGGTTCATAAAGTCCATAATATATAAGTGGAAGCTGTATATTTGCCTTTGCAAGTTAAAAACTGAAACCTAGACTGAAACTGAAACGGTTGATGCAAAATCACACCTCAGCGTCCGGCCAGGAGATTTCAGTAACTTTGCCAAGTAGGAAATACGCTCATGGCATCTCAGAAACTAAAAGAAAGCGTAAACGATGACTTGAAACGGCTCGAAGATCGTCGTCACAACAAAAAGGAGGTTTGTAGCGCGACCCTGTTTAAAAAAGGCAAACCAGTCACGGCCAAGGCTCTTTGCATCTCATCAGAGACGTGTTTTATTTTGCTATGCACGTGTATTTTTAAACAAACCCAACGAAACGAGCACAAAACTTTCGGGGGATGTTGATATAATATGGGGAGAAAATTTTATCAACCAATCATACTTTTATGATCAGTAACCAGTAAAGTGTAATACGGAATGAATTTCTGAATATTTCCAAGTCTACAAAAAGCTACAGATGAGGGGATTTTTGTAACAGAAAAATTAGAAGAGAGAAAAATTGAGAGGCGACTAGTTCATCAGAAGTGCGGGGTTATCCTCCTCCCCGGGAAAGCAAAGATTTCCAATTAAACTCATAAGAGACAACTACCAAAAGACATAAAAAGTCGAAAAATATTTTTTCCCTCAACAGTTTTTCCATCTAAAGATTGACCAATACTTCATTCACGAGACACAGAGAGGTTTGCGGGATGTCGACCACCTGGCTGTGCACTAGCGGGAAAACGTGCTGCGGCTCGAACCGAATGTGGGGGGCGGGAGAGTACACGGAGAATATACGGGTGTGAATTTTTTTTTTGTAACTTCAAAATAAATATAAAGTCATGTAAAGATGGAATTCAGTGCTGTTTAGCAACAGCCGGCGCCTTGATTCGGGTTAGCTCCTCCCGCAGCTGTACTGGCGTTGGCTGGCAGGTGCTGGGGCCCGATCTTGATTCCGTTGGCTTCATTGTTAATATCAAAGACACCCTCTTGAATCTTCTCGTAAATCTCCCTAGCTGTGTTAATGAAAGCCTCCTCGACGTTCGCGGCGGTCTTGGCCGACGTCTCCATGAAGACGAGCCCGTGTTCCCGTGCAAAGGCTTCGCCCTCTTCTTTCTTGACCTCTCGACGAGACTCCAGATCGCTGCGTGTAATAAACGTTTAACAGTGGATACCGATACAACTGAAAAATTGGTTTTACCTCTTGTTTCCGATGAGCATGATCACCATGTTCGAGCTCGAGTGCTGACGCGCGTCTTCCAGCCACGTCGTTAAGTGATTGAATGTGTCACGTCTGGTAATGTCGTACACCAGTAAGGCGCCAGCCGCTCCGCGGTAGTAGGATCTCGTTATTGAACGGAAGGCTTCCTGCCCGGCCTGTAATAAAAGGGAACGTTTAGGTCACCACTTACACGTATGCAATGACAAACGCAACTCACAGTATCCCAGATCTGGAGCTTGATCTGTTTCCCGTCAATAGTGATCATCCGAGCGCCGAACTCGACACCTACGGGTCAACATATTGATTTCTCTGCTTATGAAAACCGTAAACAAAAAGAAGGCTGGCGGGCGTAGTGAATAAACTTACCGATGGTCAAATCGTGAACGGGCTGGAACCTCTTATCGGTGAACTGCAGCAGGAGGCATGATTTACCAACACCTGGTCCAAAAAGAGAAAATCAAACAATGGAGTTGCACATAATGCCCTGACACATATATTTTGCGTAAGGCGTCATACAGTATTTAAACTACAAAAGCAACGTATTTCCAAGTAATCTAATTAAGAAATGACTGATTCTGGAATCTTACCTGTGTCCCCGATGATGATGTATTTAAACAGATATGAATAAGACATTTTTCACTGGAATAACAAGACGTACGCAGTCGACGATTATGTCAAAACCACTTGATACGTGTACTGCGAGCAGCCAGCAGCTGTGATAGTCAACCGTTTTATCCCACCTTTAGCGCCACCTAGTGTCTAACTTTGCTACTAAATACACAGAAAGCGCCAAAAATCTACAAAATTCAATGTTGTACCCCTGTGCTGCGATATTCATAGACCGTAATTATCATCACAGCCGTCTCCTATGATACATGATAAAAACTTCGATATTGAAATCAACCTCCTTGGATGTGAAATACGCTATTTGCAATACAACTTGCAAAGCAAGATTCAGTTAGGAACTGGAAATCAAAACTGCTGAGCTGCTGCAGCTAATGATGCCTGACTAATCAACCAATCAGGGAGTGAGGGACAAGCAGCCATGTTTTCTTCGAATCTTATCTGTTATACCTTACAAATCATCGATTCTCATATAGAATATGTTAAGGTATACATAGACAGATACAATATATACAGACATACTTATAAAAGATGTATAGAGATTACATCACACATGGACATATTACAACATATATGGATAGATACATGTATATTATGATACATGGATATTACAGATTAATAGAATCTGATTACGCTATAGATATAAAGGTAGATTACAGAATACAACTCACCCTGTCTTCTGTGTTATAGCTCTACGTCACACACACAAAGAGCTGATCTGTAGATTAGATTATTACTAGACTCGGACCAATTTTAATTCGTAGTACAGTGTTCATTGTATTGCTTCATTTCAACGAATTGCCTAGCACAGAAATTCGATTCAAGGCCATAGTTTCAAAAATTAGTATTGCATAGCTTATTAAAGTTAATATTAGTAATTTAGATCCGTCATGTGAGTTCTAGTTTCTTGAGGTGAGGAATAGAAATTAGAAAATGTTCTCTCTTTTTTTTGCAGTACGATAGACTCAATTGACTAGGAAGGAAAAAGTGATGCATATTATACGCAAACTAGCAGAAGGCCTAAATACTAATGCACGGGAACGACTGCTGGCTGCTTTGGCCGGTAAAGCTTCAAACCTGCAGACTTCGATGAAGGCTCGGGGACAGGTTATTGCGAGCGTCGCTTAAAGAAGCCGTGCGGGAGATTTTTACGTTCGGTAGCGTTTTCCTGCAACTAATGAGCCACTTGATAATACGTGCGTTCTTCTCGACGACTGACGGTTCCCCGACACCCGGCTGTCTCCCGTTGATCATCCCACTGTACTCTTCCAGCTCCCCGTCGCAGAACGGTTTCCGCTGCAGGGAGTCCACTGAGCTGACGCTGGAAAAGTACACAGGAGTCGAATACCCGGAACGTTGCGACGAGGATCCCAGCTGACCGCACGAGTCAAAGAAAACTTCCAGCTCCTCGGGAAGGTTCCCGTCCGAACGTGGGTTCGTCGGGCTGGCCTGCGAGAGTCGTGCAGGGAGCTGGCTGAGAACGATGACTGGATCCGGTTTTGATTTGTGGGTCTCTTCTGACTGACTGGACCAGGCTTGTGTCGTCTGCGGGCTGTTGGTTGTCCCGTGTTTGAAACTCGGGGACCTGCTGGCATAATCAGAAGTTGTTCGATCACCTGCAGTGCTTCGCGACCTTCTAAGCAAAAAATTATACCGTTAATGCCAAATTTCACAAAACCTTTGCAAAATATACGTAACAATTAAGCTATCGCTTAATGTATGAAAATGATACCGATGCAGAATGCTTTTTCCCCACGACGATGAACCGTTACTGGCCGACTTCCTCAGTCGGAACCCGCTCTCGTCCGAACGGGACATTCCACTGCTCCCGCAGTCACTGCAACTCGCGTCGCTGGTCTCATTCCTCGGTTTCGTTTGTCCGTGGTTTTCGACTTCTTTGTCGGGGGTCAGCTCGGGTAGCGACTTGTGCAGAAACAGGGTACGTGCCAAATTCAAACGTGCCGTCGTCTTATACGACACCTGATCTTCCTTCGGTGGACTGGTATCGACACACGTGAGCAGGTTCGCATTCTCCGAAGGATTAACGTTCATCTGCTGAGCGGTTTGCTTCAGTCGCAATCCAGGACTCTTGGGCGGGACTGGAGGCGGAGTCAAAAGGCTTCGATTGATCCTATTGGGTAGCTCGGGCGGGATAGAGTCTTCTACAGCCAGGGCGGTTTCCAGCGAGACTGGGCCGCTGCTAAAGACAGTGTGACTGGCTCTGCGGTTTCTGTCGACAGGAGGCGTTAACGGCGGATTCCTGTTCACCTCGGCGGATGAGACTCGCCGGAAACGCGGACTGGAACCTTCCGCTTTTTTCAGCAGGCTAGAAGCCATACACACTCCTGCGAGATGGAAAACAAATGAAAACGCATTTAATTCAAAAATTCGAATCTGGGAAATCATAACGACTGTACTGAATAAAAAAGTAATTTACCGAGAATCTAAAAATAGCATTTATCTTAATAATATAATAATTAAAAGAATTAAGTAAAAGAATACAACTGAAAGTGACATCTGAGAAACTACTGAAAAATACAATAAATCAATCAATAAGCCTTACCGATCCGGCCGTCCCTGATTGGTGCAGACAACTCCGCGACTTTTAACATGGGCTCTTATGGAGCTAAAATCTTCTTAACGCTTTTGCACAACAACCACTAGTCACATTTTTTAAAACTGGACAGTTTTAGAATCGCCTTTTAAAAAGCTTTGTTTTGGTGTATCTAACTAGTTGAAAAATTTAGTTTTTGTGATTCAGGTAAATAGCTCTTATTTTATATGTGGAACACGCAAAATTAAACGAGGATTCCAGATCTGCTATTCTTTTCCTTATACGTTAAGTCTGTCTCACGCAATTTACAATTGAAGGTTTGCAACGTTCAAAATTGCCGTTAAAGGCCCTGCGGCTACGCGAGATTTCATAAAACGCGACTGTTTGCGTTAAGGTTTTAAGCTTCATTTTAAACGTTTATTTGAACTTAATGTACAACAAAAAAGAGCTTTTTTCACGTAGATTCAAACTACGTACTTTGTTTCTTGATAGAATAAGCCGTTACAGCGCAAAAGCGTTAAGAAGATTTTAGCTCCATAAGAGCCCATGTTAAAAGTCGCCGAGTTGTCTGCACCAATCAGGGACGGCCGGATCGGTAAGGCTTATTCCTAAGTTAAAAAAAACCTTAAACTCCAACGAACAGCTAAGAAAATCATTAGTTAATCAAATACTAATTAATACATTTAAATTAACAGGAAATAAAGAAACGTAACGAAGTAAATACACGATGCATGTAAACAATAGATTAATAGTTAATTAACTAACTAATATTTCAGTAATAAGTTTAAACCAAAACATAAAAAGTAACACAATACTTTAAATTAAAACAGAGTGTGTTGTTAACGACTATAATATCGACAATCGCGCGTTAAGTTTTTAATTATATTGCCAATATAAAACTAATTAGTTAAAATAAACTGATTTATTTGGTAATTCACAAGTATACTTACATTAACCTAGTACTAATAGCTAGTAAGCAGACTGACACTTCAAGAAACAACTGAAATTCCTGGTTTACTCATAATCCCGTCAACTAGCTAACTAAACCCACTTTCAGTCGTTGTGCGTTGGTTTAAACGAGGCTACAGTACGGATTACTTCACATCGTAATCTTAACTGCAGCACTCGATGACGTAATTACAGTACCTCACCTACTTTAACACAACTTCCGATTCGATTTAACTCGGTATTGCTTCATATTCTTTCGAGTAACATTAAGCTTTAGTAGCATTTTTTTAAATTAAATTAAACTTAAAATTTATTACAAGCTAATATACTATCATTTTATTATTTTAACATATTAATTTCAAAATTTTGTTATACACAATAGAATCAGAATTAATTTTTGGAAGCCTAGATACATTAAATCAACTTTAAAAAAATACGGTATTATAATTTTATTTGCTTAATCAAAATTTAAGTTAAAATTTAAGTAATTTTTTTTAAGCAAAAATTGACGAGCAGTCGTTATGGCCGGAGTTTGATTTACGACGGGCAGCACGTCGAGCGCGAATAGCCTGCAATTAACACGTTTTTTATTTAAAATTTCTTTACAGCGTTACCTTTGTTATTGGCGAGCTTTTTAATGGCCCTCAACTCGTCACGCATTTGTTCCGTTTGTCCTCTGCTGTGCGTCACGTGACTCGGCGAATCGTGACCCTTGGGCGGCAGGCCGAGCGGCGGCGAGCGGATGCGGAAGTGATCGCTGTGCGGCAGTTCCTGTTTGGCATCCAGCACGCGCTCCGACTTGACGTAAAACGCCTTCGACTCTTCCAGCAGCTCCACGGCCGACTTTCTCTTCACTGTAACACACAACCAATAAAATATAATCATTATATTGAAAAACGAATCACATTAAAATAAATGCAATTTAATTTTATTACTTAGAAATTATAATTGAATTATAATCGTAAACATAAACGTAAACCACAATTTAATTTTTCAAATAAATCATTAATATCGTCGACTATATTCAAGTGCAATCATAATTTTACTTCGATATTCTTAGATATTATTGTGATATCGGTGATATAGTTGCAGTGTAAACATATCATTAACATGTCAGCTGCGCCAGGTCATCAGCCACCCCTCAGCATACTCTCTTTCTATCAGGTCACGCGATCCTGCTGCCGACAGGAAGGAAACCAGCCGGGCTATACCGTTACTAAAAACAAACCGCAAATTACGATTCCCCGGCTATTCTCCCCATAATACAATCAACCTTAATCGACAAAAAAAAAGCCTACTGGCGCTCGACACAACACAACAATAGCACGTAAATATTTACCAACAAAATAAAGATACGAGTTAGTCGAATAATGGACTCACATTTAATATTAATAAAGTCAGATGTTTAATAAAGTTTCATTACGGATATAATTTCATATAAAGACAAAGTACTGAAGTTATACAAAAAGTAATTACAATCATTCAAATCAACAATTATGTAATAACCTACCTTGAGGCAAACGACAGCAGCTTTAACATTACAAGTTAAAATACGACATTAATAACTAGTATCGAAAACTTAATCGATTACATACACAAAGTAAACAAGAACAGTTGTAATCAAATCCAATAATTAGGAACGGAGGTCTTTAAAACCCTTGACATCTTACCACCGTTCCAGTCAAACATTCCCAACTCCCTTTCCTGGACAGGTAGGATTCCAACACAACTAAGAATCCTTCTCTTTCTTAACAATTCTTAATCTTGTCTTTTTCAGTCAGACTGTTCTTATCCACTTGCTTGAAACAAACAACGACTCGATGTACTCTGAATGTACCGATCAATTTCGCTGTTGCCATTCTGCGCCAGTCCGTGACTAACTCGCAGTTTTTTTCCTTTTTTTTGGAAAGAATGAAAGGGGTCAGTAAACAGCTAGGATTCTCTCCAGATTCTCTCAAGATTCTTTGCGAAAACCTATGTGCCCATAGGATCAATTTCAGGTAATTTTCCAGGGTTACGAACCCTGCTGAATTCCGATGAAACCCTTCGAAACGGAAGGGGTGATTCCTCAGGGTGAATTCCGTAAAAGGGCGAGTGTTCCTCTTTCCCTTTTTTTAAACTAAAGAATCTGAAATACTTCAGCAGAATACCAAACAGTTGCATCATCAAGTTCCATTTATGGCGAAGAAACAAACGAAGAGGGCGACTTTTTTCCCCTCATCTTGGAAGATGATGCCCAAAGGTGAAGGGAGAGGGCGAGTATGGCTTAGGGCGACTTGAGGAAGAGACAAGAAATCATCGCTTCCAGTTGGTAAATGCCTAGGGGCGACTTTTTGACAAGATAACAGTTTCCGTTAAGTGGGGGTAATAGAGAAAGCTTTGCGTTAGACAAGACCACGGGACGAAGTTGAACCATTAGGGCGAAATCTTTTCGCCCCATATGGGGCGAAAAGATTACTTCTGGTACGAGGCTAGAAATTTTCCGGTGATATTTCCAATATCGACACATTTACCGCGAGGGCGAATTTTAAGGGCGAGCTTGTGAGGGCGAGTTTTAAAACCAGTTTTTTTACGACGCTTATTAATGACCTGTTTAACAACCAGATACATGACAAGGGCGATCTGGGTAGGGCGACTATTTAAGGGCGAATTTGAGCCATTAGGACAAACCTATTGGCTCAAGATGTTAACTTTCATGAGGTTGGAATATTATCAACGTTTCCAATATCGACAGTTATTACGAGGGCGAGATTGTAGGGCGAGCTTGTAAAGATGACTGAACCATTCGGGCGAAAACTAGATTTTACAAACGACGTTAGAAAATAATAACAAAAACATATTTCACGTCGAAATCCATGACTTGGGCGAAATTGTTTGGGTGAACTGTCAAGGGCGACTGCGAGTTATAAGGGCGAAAACTCGTGGGGCCAGCAGTTAACGCCTTATTCATAGGCTGAAACGAAGCCACTGCCACTTTCCAATATTGACATTACTGAGGGCGAGACTACCAGGGCGAGTTTGACTCGAGGGGCGAGGTACGACAAGTTCTCTTTAACGTCGCCGGAATTATTAAGCTGGCAAATCAGAAGCAATCGGGGGACTTATTGCCATAGAGCATTCCTGGCCAGTAGGGCGAAACTACCAGGGCGAAGCTGATTTAAGGGCGAACTTATGACATCAAGAGTTTCTCGTCAAGTGAAGACCTCATGTAAGTTGCAATTCAAAAATAGATGGGCGAATTCTGTCACAGGGCGATTTTCAGCTGAGGGCGAGATGGTCAGGGCGAGCTTCCCATACAACAAGCGACTGCGCAAATGTACTTGATCTTTCATGCGGATAGTCTCTCAAGGGCGTGTCTCCCAAGGGCGACTTATGTGACTATAAAAGGGCGACGACTACACAAGTGGCAACCTTGTCTCTTTGTAACAAGAACTTTTGAAAAAAGTCGCCCTTTCTCTTCCATCTTCCCTTTCTTCTTCAAACCAGTAACACCGACTAGAAACTTGCCTCAGTTCGCCATGAGTCTTGAATTAATCAAGTGAATATCGTTTTTTAATCGAATAATTAGTCGGCAGACTCTTGTTTATCTGCTTTGGGCTGTTACAAAGCAGATAAGCAGACGGCTGGTGTTGATTTCAGCGTGGGAAAGAGCAAAGACATCACTTGCGCATATCTTTGGCCTTGGTCATCTGCTTTGGCCTTTTATAGCGCTACGTACACAACGACGCGTAAAATAACCAGATAAGAAATTAAATCATAAAATTACAAATGTAAAAAAAAATCCGATTCAGTTAAAAGATATGCAAAAAGTGTCCGAACTTAACACCAAATTAACCGCAATAAAAAAGATGAATTCCTCTCTAAAGCAAACATTTTAAATTAAGAGACTTGTTTTTACAAAATAAATAACAATAAATATATCTCGTAATGATGCAATAGTTATCATTACTTTAAATTATTTTATTATAAACGAAATTAAAATTTAATTATTCTTATGTTAAATTAAAAGGGAGTTTTTCGAGTCAATTTTACAATTCTTGATAATATATTAATATATAATTTGAAATTTAATCAGAACAATGAAATGAATCTTGCTTACACAAATCCCTAGCCAATCATATCAACGGGGAATCCCGCCTAGAGATTCAAGATTCACCTTCGATTTTCATATTCAAAGAATCAATTCCCCAGCCGCTGGACCATTTCTTAGTCGAAAAGTGTAAACATTAATTCTTCATTCATTAACAGACTGAACGAGGTTCTTAATCCTATGCCACTCTAAGTTCCATGCGAGTCTTGCTTACCACGAATCCCTAACCAATCATTTCAATCAAGAATCAAGATTCAAGATTCTCGTGCTTCACAATCAATTCCCCAGCCGCTGGACCATATCTTGGGAGGGCTACGGACCCTTTGCTATCATCTTGAAAGGTGCAATAAAGAGCGTCCGTGTTTTTCCCACAGTTTACACGCCAGACGTCCTTGATCATCGGCACCAAAGCAATAAGCCGGAACTGGTTTTCTGTTCTATTCTCCTTCTTCCTCGTCATTTAAGTTGGCCGATGGCGGCTTCACACGACTTTATTCTAACTTCACATCAAACTTCAAAAAAGTTTATCGAAATTCACTCGTCTGGGGAAAAAATTTGAATCATCTAACATTTAAAATTAACACTTTAACGTAATTTAACTAACCGATACTAACACGAATACAATCATCTACTGTCGCAAATTATATAAATAAATCTATATTTATATATAAATATAATAATAAAAATTAATATAATTATTGTACAAACCAAATTTCATAATATACATTGGATAATATTAATATATCAATTTAATATTATTAGTATGGATTTAAGATAAATATTATATCGATATTTTAAATACTAATAAAAAAAGTTATACTGGAGGCCGTTTTAATGGATCCCGGGGTTGTAATCAAGTTGAGCGTTCGTAACGGGCGTGGCGAGTTTTTCGCCAGTCGATTGCTTGGAGAGATGGTGGCCATTTCCGCTAAATTAGATTTTCGTCCTTTTTCCTTCAGTATTTGTTATCCCACCTGCTCTGCGGAGACAGCCGGGTTCTTAAACGACGTCCATGATTACATCAGGTCCTTTCGCACCTACATTTCCATCACCGACGGGGAAAAAGATAAATAAAATTATTTAAAAATTAACATAAAAGCTAACCAAAATATTAATTAAGTTTTCCAATCCGATTGAATCAATGAATGAATGACAAGGACCGCGAGTCTCACAAAATTAAATTTTTAAAACTGGTAAAAAGACTTGGATAATTAAACGAAAGATAAACTTTAATTTTGTTACGACTAATATTTTTAGTTTTTTTTTTTCAAAGAAAAGAAAGTCAAAGGCGAAAAACGAAATTAAATTAGATTCCACCTGCACGTTTCATGCCCGTTTTGAACGCCAGACCGCAATATTCGGTGAAACTACCGCTTCGTGACACGAACATGTACACGACGAGTGAAAGGGAAACTCCAATAATCAATTCGCAAAGCCACAACAATAAAAATGAATAAAGAAAACAAATGCTTTTATATGATTACGAAAACAATCTTTTATTTAATTTTTTTCCCATGAGAGCCTTGGTCCCACGACTTGTCCAGACAAGTGCTAACCAAAGTCCGGACAGGTTCTGATCCAAGAAAAAGAAAACCAAACGCTGTTCGATAACCGAACAAATCTTACGGTAAACGACGTGATTGACAGCTGTTATTACCAGGTGTTAATTTCAACTGATTCGCCATTAAACTTTAAATCAATTAAACGAACCACATTACTTCATTTACGTAATAAAAATCATAGGATTATCACAAGTTGAAGACTACCATCGAATAAGAGTAATATCATGACACTGACATGATATCCACATATACGGACCCAATACATCACTCTACGGTTGAGAATCGAGGGTTTCCGAGGGTTGCGCCAAACCGGCCCACCTGTTGCGCGGCGCATGAAATGCAATTACCAGAGGTAAACGCATGTAACACAGGTACGCCTTTTGCTTTTTGTCGGCCTATTGCAGCCAATGCGTGGTTTTTCGACCAGCGTGAGGTCTTTTGCCAAGAAACAAGTCGACACCCATCGCGAGGGGATCGTGCCTCGTAATCAGGGCTTTCCATAATAATGCCTTTTGGGCCGAGAAGAATTTCCCAATAAGCGTGCGATTTCCAGGCAATACAAGTCCATAGTCGAGCTCTTAGGTCACGTTTCCCGCCCTCCTTTGACGTCTATTCTTCGACGAGAGATTTATCGTCACTTGTAACAATGTCTGAACCTAGGCTATTTCGACTATTGACTTCTGTCAACCTAAAGTTTAGTTAACTTTAGAAGATTTTAGTTGTTAAAATTGTATATGACCTTCACAGTCACCATGTTTATTATCAACCCTTAAATAATATTAAACTTTTAAGTTTGTTTAGTTTAGTAGATTTAATCTGGTTTTGGTTGAGCTTTTAGGCGAATGTACACTCTCACTGTTCGGGGAATGATGAGCACATTCCACGACGAACAACACTTCCTCGGCTGGGTGACAATAGCTTGATTATTTTAGTTTCGATAGAAGGACCGGCAGAGCAGAAAAGAACCCACGAGGCATTGAACTACACAAAAGATTGAAAAGAGACCATAGCAGTGTGGCTTGATTGATGTGAATCAAGAGAACGCCTCGGGCTCGACAGGGAATCACCGAACCACATAAACTTTCAGGGCTTCTGCTCTATATTGAAAACCTCGCACACTGAATGGTTCATTTGAATACTTCAGTGGAATGTGATATAAGCCGATAATGTGTAAGGTATCGCACTGGTCGAGTACGATTAAGGACGGATACAGAACTCGACGCGGCAGAATTTTAATCAAACGCTACTGTAATTACAATTCTAAATGCTCTCCTAATGATAGATTTCTGAAGAATGAATAAAAATTTACCTTCTGTATTTGTCTGATCTCATGACGACCAATAAAGGTCGTGTCGTGTGTTCGTTCAGCAAAATAGAGAATCCGCCATCACGATTTAAAATTTTTAGGTGGAAAGTGAAACCTATCGTGTCAAGCCTTTCGGTACAAACAGTACAAAACTGAATTGACAATAACTTCGGTAGACACAATTCAATCCGACATAACTACTGGAAGTCTACAGAGTCTACGATCCCGAACGAGAATGACGGGTAACTGCGGGGGATTAAGGTAACACATAACAGTATCGTCTGCTTAACTTTTCAAATTTGTAAAGACAACGCCATCTTGTGGTAAAACTGAAAACTAAAAGACGTTTAATCTTATTACTTCGCGAGATAAGTTTAAACTATTTCAAATATAAAGCATAAAGATAGTATATATATGCATATGGTTAGATTTAATATAAATAATACATTAACTATACACATATCTAACCAAGACCGATAATTAAGTTACCCGAAGGATTCCACAGTTCTGTAATATACTTCATAATACTTAAACGATAAATCGATAATATGATAATCGATGATAACGATGATGTCATATCGATACCTGAAATGATATTTCGAGAAAGAAACTCCTGTGTTATACCAGAATCAGTATCATCTATCAACCATGGACCTGTTGATACTAGATATGATATATCATATCAGTGTGTAGTAGCTAGTAACTAAAATCTGAGAAATATTCAACTTAAACAAAAACAAGAAGTGTTTGTAGGAAAAGCTACACGCCTTCTGTATTCTCGGTCAAGTATCGAAGAAGCATGGCTGACTTGTATTTTCTTGGGCTACCGTTGTTATTGTTGACAATATTGATATTTTGCACGTGTGGCGCAGACGACGAGGAATGTTGCGGTGACACTTCACGAGGTTTATTGACCTCCAGCCCAGGCTCGGAAACAAGCACGTCCTCCTCACTGCTCGATGTTCTCCGCAAAGTGGAATCGATGAAATTCAAATTTTGGCGCTCGTCCTGCGACTTTGTCCCAGCCATTCTGATCCGCCGGCGAGCGTTGGCGAACCAATTAGAAACCTGCTCGATAAATCACGTGATTGTTTGTTACCAATAAAGCTTTAACAGGAATCTATCTATCTGTCTATCTCTATCTATCTATCTATCTATCTATCTATCTATCTATCTATCTATCTATCTATCTATCTATCTATCTATCTATCTATCTACCTATCTTGTATCTATCATCTATCGACCTATCTATCTTTCTGTCTACGTACTTATATATCTCATCTAACTATCTATATATACATCTATCTTTCTTTCTTTTCTATCTTTCTATTTATCAGTCCATCTGCTTAACCATCTATCTGTTTATATCCATCTATCTATCTATCCGTCTAACTATCTAAACATCTATCCATCTAACCATTTAACAATCTAGTTATCTACCTATCCATCTAGAAGACGGTATCTCTCCTAGTTTACCTGTTCAACCGAGATGCATCCTTGATTAGCAAGCCAGATTTTCTCTTCGTAACTCGGATAGGGAAACTTCCTGTGTGCCGCGAACCAGTCTTCCAACACGCGAACCTTGAGCTGAAAGTCTTGCCTTCTGCACGGTTTCTTCCCCACAGGGTACCTGTCCCTTGTTTTTTTCGAATACAATCAGTTGAATGTTAACGGTTTATAGATTTCAACATACTAAAAATACATACGAGTGATATCTTCTTCTTAATTGCCGCCCTTCTTGGATTTCTTTCACTGTTGAATGTGATTGTTCTTCCATGAGCTTCACGTTCACATATGAACTGGTCTCCAAACTGATCTCGAGACTTTAGGGGGGTCCGTTGTTACATCTTGCTAAGTAGGAGGTAGAACTTAACCGAGACAGATCTCTGCTATTTTTAGTAATTATTTTTTATTTTTACATTCTGTCATTTGTCTTGTGTGGACGACACGTGGCTATTGTAAATATTGTCTTTAAGGATTGGAATTAATCCCTGCAACGGCTTTCCACATGTTAACCAGAATAGCATTATAATTATTTTTTAAATACGCTAAAGCAAAATATTCTTGTTTATATAATTTCATAAATGTTCTTACAAATAATGAAATTTTAAATCTGTATTTAAACGTAAAAAAAAAGATGTAGGAGAATTAATGTTATTTGTAAGCGTCTTATTGTTTACAGCAATCTGGCAACGCTGCGTCAGTAAGACGGCCAAGGTTCCCGGATGTCAAATGGCGTCTCTAAACTAAAACTTTGCTTGTCTCGAAATACTTGCAACGGAAAAGATATTAATCTCATGTTATTGGCATCTTACACCGTCCTATTCTTTCAAATAGACCTGCATTGATGGTAATGCATGCGAGAAAACTTCCTCGTCTGGACGATGGGTAAGAATTATGGGAAAACTGGCATGGCAACAAATAAACGGGTTCCACTTGTGACAGTTTACTCCGCCATTTTTGTTTGTCTGAAATGAGAATTTATATCAAATTCAAGGCCATTAACCGCGATTGTCTGATTTTTCAGGTACTTTGAGAGGCACCAGTCCCATCCTTACCAGGTATACCCAATCTTTTCGACGTAGATGTGAATAACGTTTTGCACATTTACCGAAATTTATTTTCAGGGTCTTTGATGGCTTTGTTTACATTTATTTTCCATTGCAGGCCAATGCCAAATACAGTTCCAAGCCTGGTTACGGTGACCGATTCAATAGTGAAAGGACCAGAGACTCGCCCAACGGGGCGATGCGCAACGACAGCCCAGGTTCCTATGGCGACAGCCCTCGGGAACGTTATCCCTTCAAGGGGTCATACTCTCAGCGTGTTCGTGAGAAGGAGAAGGACCGGGCCAACCGTTCGCCCAAAGACCGGGAACGCTCGTTCCGCGACCAGCAGGATGAAGACAGGCGGGGCGGCTACGAGCGGGGACCATTTCCCGAGGACGCCAAAGAACGGGACAAGGGCGGCAACAAGCCATTACGAATGGGTGACTGGTCCGAGCACACTAGTTCTTCTGGCAAGAAGTACTATTACAACTGCAGGACAGAAATGTCCCAGTGGGAGAAACCGCGCGAGTGGGCTGACTGGGAGAAGGAAAAGGAGAGAGAGCGAGACAGGGAGCGGGAACGGGAGAAGAACAGAGATCGTGATAGACACAGGAACAAAGAACGGGAGAAGGATCGGGACAGGAAGTACGACCGTCAGAATCTGAACAGTTCCCGTGTGGGAAACGGCCCGTCGGAGCGACATTCCAACTTTGCCAGTGCTAGCCCTAATCACAGGTCCGGTGACACAGGACCAAGTCATTCTAGTAGAGATGCTAACCAAGACCAGTGTTTAAGGGAGAGCTACCGGTTTGCACCTCACCAGCTGGGACACGGCGACTCATCTCTTTCCCGAAGGCAAAGCGATGGTAAGAATCTTGTAAAACAAACGAACATGTCAGAATCTTTGAATTAAACTCATCCAATATGTTTTTTGAAATTAATTTAGGGTAATGCTATTTATTAAATGTGTTGAATGGGCTTTTAATTCAATCGCTGATTTATAAAATTCAAATGACCATATTTGTAGATAATTTGATGATAATGTTGGAATCCGACAAGATAATCAGAAATTAATTTAGCTAAAAATAAACTCATCAAAAGCCTATTGTAACTATCTTGCAATTATTATTATTTAACATTAATTGGAAATGATATTTTTGAAATAGTCATTAATATTAAATTCGAATTCCATAATGGATCATGTCAAATTAACTTTCCAATATAACTATTATGAGGATACGATTATATAGTTTTTCCTTTAACAAATCCAACGAAGGTAACGAGTCTTGTTTTGTGTGAATCGATAGATCGGCCGAGCCAGGATATGGACATTTCACCGGCTGATAGCACGCCCACGTCGGAGGCTTCTGTTCCCAAGGCCGCCACTCCGTATACTCCCGACCCGAGGTCGACTCCGACCATGGCAACGGGTTCCGTATCCTTAGCCGCAGCACTACCGCGTCTCATTTCTCATCCGCCGTCTTTTGTTGGGTAACCATTAAACCTTAGCCGATTTTCCTTTTCGATAGTTTGACCGACGAAAAGATGACTTATATTTAAAGAAAAATTATTATAGTAACGAGGGAAAAATATTAAACCAGTGGGAAACTCGCTGAGAATAACATCAGTATGGACAGTGTTATTGAAGTTTAAACTAAATATTAAAATTAAGAAAAATAGTTGAGAAGTTAATTAGTAGAAGTGGTCAATTTATCTGCTGTTACCCGTTTGTGTCTTTTAACATTGATTAATGGAGAAACAGGTAATCTGGACCAGGTTACTGAAACTTAAAAAGCTAGTAAAGATAAAACAATTAAAGTAGAAGTAAATTGAATTTATTTTGAATTCTTGATTATTAAATTTGATAATTAAACTAAACTGAATATCTAAAATGGCAGACACGAGTTGAATGTTTCACTAAAACGAATGAATTCAGAATTTACATTAAATTAAAAAAATATTAACTGTAATTAGTCGCTTCATGGTCAGTATATTGTCAATCAAAATTTAATTTTTTAAATAGCCAGCGAATAACATGATAATCACCTGTTTTATGATTTTCACTCTGAAATATGTTCATTTGATAATATTATCAAATTTAGAACGACGGGCCCAGGTCATAAACAGTCGCTCTCCAGTTCCAGCAAAGGACCGCTCCAGTCGCCGCAGCCGATGCAAGGCCAGGCTCCCTCGACGCTGACCACTGTCCAGTTGAACATGCTACAGCAGCTGATATCCTCGTCGACGAGCGGCAGCGCATCGGCCGCCTCCATCTCGTCGCTGCTGAACTCTATACTCGGCGGTTCGGTCAGTTTGCACAGTCTCGGTCTCGGCGCCCTGCAGAACCTCGAAGGCACCGAAATGTCGACGCACGAGGTGCTACAGACCCTGCAGGCTGCCCTCATGCTGTCGTCTGGAGGCAGCGGTCCCAGTAACCCCGGTCAAGCAACCATGTTACCTAACCTGTCCGGATCCGATTCCGGTATGGCCGGATTTGATGCGGAATCGTCCGGTGGCGTTCCTGGAGGAGGTGGCGGAGGAGGAGGACCTCCTACCCCGACGCATTCAGAGAGGCTAGATTCTCAGGACATTCGCAAGGGTTTGTTATCTCGGTTAACTTAATGTTTTAATAAGATTTGTTTAAATGTATTATAATTATGAATGAATTATGCGATTCACTGTAACGATATCTAGTTTAGAATTGGATTTAATTGATCATTTTGATTAGTCATGGAATTTAAAGTAGGTTAGGTTGCTTTATTAGACAATATTTTGGTGTTGTGTAAAAACACTATTAACATAACCAAAAATGGTGAGACCTATTTAAATGTAATTAAATATTGTAAATTTCAGTTAACTTATTTTATATGTTGTAATATATTTTTGTTTATAAAATGACCTTTTGTAATACATCGTATAATGTAACAAAATATATAATAAATATAATGTACTATTTAATATATATGTAGAAATAGATGTATATAACATAATATTAATGTTATTACTGCGTACGTCGTTTAACAAGGGGCTCTTAATTTCAATAACGTACATGGCTCATTTACTTGGAATAAGTGTCTTCTGGGTTTTAATTGCAGTGATAGTAATAGATTAAAATAAGTGAATCAATAATATATGAAATATAAGTTTTGGTACATATTTGATTATGAAGTTTAGCCTAATTGTAGTACAAACGTTAGTATTGTACATTTTATCTCAGTCGGCCAGTCTTTATTTAGATAAACTTGTTCTGATCGTTTACTTAAAATAAATGTAGTGTGTATTTTAATCGCGGTATAGTTTTATCTTTAAAAATTATTGCATAAGTATAGGGTAGTTATTATTGTATCATTAAAGACTCTCTGAAACTAGTGTTATTCAATGACCTAGGGAAATATACTAGTATCTCAATAACAGTATAATCATCTATGTGGTGATACGTATTACAAGTACGGATAGGAACGTGTTGAAACTGACTATTTAAACATGTTTATTTTGACAACAGGTAGTCCAGCATCCGGGCTAAGCTCGCTGTCAGTGGCCGCCGCCGGTCTGCGGCCGTCACCGTCGTCTGCCCAGGCTCTCACCCCGTCCTTGGCGGCGTATTTCCGTCAGGATCTTATCTCTCACGTCATGGGCTGGCCTGCCGATCATCTGGAGAAACAGGTAATATATTCTCGGTCTCCCTTTGAATCTGGACTCTACTTCTTAAATTTTAAGTTAATTTAATTAATGACAGTAATTAAGTCTCTTCTTGTCGACTATACTTGAGTAGTTATTTCTTTTAAATCCAGGTAAAATTCTATATTTAAACTTTTTTTACATTTTTAGTGCAAATTAGTTTTTAATAAAATTCAATACAGGTTATTTGTGTTAATTGAGATAATAAAGTAAAATTGATCATGGCTGTTAATATTACTGGCGTAAAATGATGGATGTATAGTATCGTATATCTAGTGTAGCTGTTCACTACTAATGCTAGCTATTGTATGTTTGCATATTGAAAGGTTGTACTGACAGTTGGTTAGTTTTTTTAATGGAATTTTAATAAAATGATGAATACATTTGAAATAGTATTAGTTTGAGTAAATAACTGGTATATCTAATGAATTAAGCGAAATTGGGTAAACGAATGAAGATGTACGATTTAAGCTGTTGGTTAATTGGGTTTTCAATCGTTTTATGCCGATAACCGCAATCTGACGAATAGCAAGGAAGTTTTTTGCTGGCATCTGTATTTGTGTTAGTTGTTCATTGTAGGATTTAATTATAGTGTTTTATCATTTGTGATTGATTGTTCTACTGTAGCATTTACGATTAATATCGTTAACTTTGAAGATTTTGCGTTAGTATGGTATATCTTGCTACATTTTGATCTGTACTTGATCTTTGTGTCGTGTAGTTTCCAGGGTGCTTACATGTATGGATAATTTGTCAGTTAATAATTTTTTTAAATTAGTTAATTAATTTATTTGTTTAATTAATTATTTGTTTTTTTACATCAGGCCCAAAAGTGTTCAGAAGAGCTGCACGCGATAGGAAATTTCCAAGTGACGAAAGTATCCGCCGAGCTGAAAATGGCCAGGTCCTTGGTACGGGTTGCCGATATTCAGGCCACGCTACAGGAGCAACGGTAAAACGTTCTACAATTGGGTTTGAATGTCATTTATCGAGGAATATTAATTGGGGAATCCATGTTGACATGGGGCTGGTATGCAGCAAAAGTTTTCACTGATGGGATAGCATTTTGGGATACAAGAAAGGAAAGGCAGGGATGGTCAAAAATGAACTGAGATGGGATTGGATGGATGGTATGAATTTTGGATATGAATTAGGATTGGTCGGTTGCAGTAGGAGCGGAAGACTGAAGAATATGGAATAGGATGGGATAAAGTAGGATAGTAAAAGTTTAAGGTACTATTCGGGGAGACAGTAGGACAGTGTGGATCTGAAACGGGGAAGTGGGATAGAATCTAATGCATTAGGATACACAACGTTTGGGACAAGATGTGGGATAGTCGAAGATATTATAGTGGGATAGCGAAGAAATTCAGAAAGTGACTTGAATGTCAACTAGAAGTCCGGGTACTGGACATGGAAGTGGGATAGGGTCGCATATACGGGAATGATTTGGGCTATGGTGTAGGAGAGGGCATGGGATATCTTAGATTGTGGATACGAATTCGAAAAGGATTGGATAGAATAGAAGGTAAAATTTTATATGATGCGGTATGGGATATATTGGGAAGAATTTGGGATGTTAGTCGGGATAGGATCAGATAAAATGGGATAGAAAGGGTTTGGGATACGGCACGGGTAAGGTAGGATACCGTGGGATCATGGGAGTGGATTTGCAATGCACTGGGTGTAATGGGATGGGATTGGTCATTAATACAGTGTAGTTCAGGAAGCGTGAATGTAAGGTATAATGGGATAGGATAGGATAGCTTAGGGTAAGAAGAGTCCAGGATACAGTCTAGGATTTGATAGAATATCATGGGAATGATCCGTAAACGTGGCATAGGGTCAGATAGACTCCAGTGCGGAGGATTTGGGACATTGTTTGGGATAGAATAGCAGTCGAATTACCATTTTGGACACGGTAGAATAGTATGGATGTAGCATGTATAAGTTGGATAGGGTCAAATACAACGAGATAGTAAGATTGTACGGTACGATGTTAAGTGTAAGAGGTGGGATATTATGGACCGTGAATATGAATTTGAAAGGATCGGATGAGACAGAATGGGATCGAGTAGGATAGCGTGAATGTAGGATGGTATCGTAATGAGTTAGGGCGGATTAGAGTAGTATGATAGGTAGAATCAAGGGTAGAACATAGGATTGAAAGGATATCATGTATGTGGGACATCAAAGAGGGATAGGATAAGACAGACTTAGAGTAAAGAGGATTTGGAACACTGGTTAGGATAGGGTAAGACGGGATTGGGGATTCAATTCGGGACACGGGAGGACGGTGTGGATGTGGTATACGAAACTGGGATAGGGTTAGATAGACTAGGATGGACAGGATTTGGGACACTGGTTGGGATAGGGTAGGATAACATTCACACGTACAACATGGGATAGGGATGGGATAGAGTAGGATAGGACCGTTTAAGGTAGAAACGGTATTTTGACGGAGAATCTTGGACATGGGCCAATAAGAATGGGATAGGATCATGTAGACTAGGGTGGAGGGGACCTGGGACACTGGTTGGGATAGGGTAAGATAACATTCACACATACCACATGAGATAGGGGGTAGAGTGGGATAGGAAATGTTTTGGGTAGAAACTGTCATTTGACGGGATATCTTCAGTTCAGGTAGACTAGGGTGGAGACGACGATACATTAAGAAGTAATTAAGGTTAAATCAATATGAATTTAAACAATATTATTTTGGTACTTGCAGGATACTGTTTCTCCGGCAGCAGATGAAGGAAATTGAAGAGCTGAAGCCGCCGAGCCATTTTATTTCCGAGTAGGGAAGAAAAACCAACTCAAGACTGGCTGGTTCACGTACCCTTCTGCCCCCGCCCCCTCCCCCCCAAATCCTTGAAAATAATAATTTTTTCCTCTCTTATAATGGCTATTATTTTTCCATTCTCGTCTAATTTCCCTCCCCGATGATGCGCGGTTGAACAAAACTTGAGCGGGGGAAAACAAAACAGAGGAGAACATCGCGACTGAAGGACTGCAATTTACCATTTTCGTCCTGCGAATCATTTGCTTTTTTTTTGGCTGACAAGACGGGTGTGCCATGGGGGTAGTCTCTTAACCCTTTTCCCACTCTGGCCGTAACTGCTATATATATATATATATTATTTTTTTTCTCTGGAAAATTTGTAACTTTGGGAGGGTTTGAGATTTAAAATATTCATTTTTGCAAAAATTAATTGAAAGAAAAAACCACCATTCGATGTTTCTCCCACGTGTAAGCTGAAGTTTTGACTACTGTATGGTAATTTCTCCCTCGGCGTTTATTATTATTTTTTGTTTTTAATTATTATTATTATTATTACTGTTGTTTTAATTTAAACAAAATGGGCCCCGGTCTTTTCTTCTCCGCAAGTGAAAAATGGCCGCGATTTTTTTTCCCCCGCGCGAATATTCTCCCCTTTTTTTTGGTAGACAGGCTGGTTAGGTGACGACGGAAGAGACGAGAAATCACCAAGACTGACGGTCGTGTACAATATATAAATTTCTCATTGAAGCATTCTTCTCTATATTTACCCTCCATCCTTTTTTACATATTGTAATTTCGGCAAAAGATGAAAGGCACTCTGCGCTGTGTTTTTTTCTAATTGTTTTATTTTGGTTTTCAAGTTTTTAAGTTGGAAAAAAAACAACAACAAATGATGCGGTACCTTTTTAAATTTCCTCTCAACAATGTTTGGTTTTTTCAAAGTATGGTCACCAGTAACGTTTATATACGTGTTCGTTTTGCATCAAGGATTAAAAAAATTAAACATAAGTGTGACTCTTAATTTGTTCGTAAATTTTTATCTCGATTGATTTATTTCGAATTCGCAAAACGAGGAATTTGGATTTCTGCTTTCAGTACACTGCGTTTGTGTTTTAAATAGACTGCAATCGTTATTCCGTGAAAGCTGTCGGCGAGAGTGAGATATGAAATTTTGGAAGCAAGAAAAACGAGTTGTGTGATGCATGTCTAACTGGCATTAATTTAATTAACAGCAATCTTCTTGGCGGTGCTGCAATATTCGAAGTCGATGGTATCAGAAGGACACGTGTTCGGACGGCTTCCAAAATTGGGAAATAGCAAAAAGCTTGGCGAAGTTTGGCTTTTTTGAATAAAGTTGAACGCCGTGATCTGGTTCTACATTTACAAAAAAAAATAAATTTTGAATGGAAATAGTTTGGGATCGGGTTATCTAGAGTCCTTGAATCACTCAAATGAAGTAAGTGGAAATCAACTGGAAGATGGTATAGATTGAATGGGCGTCGATTTAAATGAATTGTAATGTAACTTACAGTTTGTGGGATACGTATTTGAATTGCCCGCTGTCGAAAAGAGCGCGAAAAGTTCGTCATAACGATGTATGACTCACTACGAAGTCATGATGAGTCATTCATTGAGTTTAATCGAGTTACACAGATAGATAGATGAATAGAGAGATACGTAGATAGATAGATTGACAGATGGATATAGTCGCAAGTCGACATGTTTGAACAGGTTCAAACTTGTTTTGATTGTCACTTGAAGCGACAGGCTTGCATTTACACTGGAATGTTCATGCTATTGTAACCTTTAATCACTACAATGTTATGTGGTATAAGATAACGCAGTGGTTAAACTTGATTCAATATGCATAATAGCAGTTTGATAGGAAGTAAAGTCTTACAACTGTTTATCGATATTACGTTTAGTATTTGTTATCGATACTTTATGTAATTATTGAATCGATAACATCTGATTTGCAATCAATGTGCAATGACACGTAGAGAGACATATTGTCGATATTACGAAATTTGATGAAGTAGGATAATAAACAACTACTGTATTTGCAACACCGTATCAATCTTTCTTTTACATCGATAGTTAACATTTCATATTTAAGTTACAGTGTTTTGGCACTAATGATCGATTATTAACGGAATCGATAGATGGCTGCAGACCCCCTTCGATGTTTCCATGTTTTCGCCATTACCGCAAACTACAGGGGCAAAACCAGTTTCCTGATCTTTACAAACGCGTTTAAAAGTAATTTATCTTTTTACTGTAAATTTGATTTGTTAAGCTTTGGTTGGCAGAATGGAATGGTAGGATGAGAGAAATTTAAACTGGAGCAGCATGCAAATGAGCTTTTCTCAACTCAACGGTTATCCCAAGTACGCGCGCACCTGCAGGTCGCTTCAGTCTTCAACGAGCCGTTGACGCGAGCGGACGTGTTTTGATCAGCTCCTGGCCGTTTTACCGAAAATTCGTTTTCTATTCAACGGTAAGTAAAAGTAATCTTGTCATCATCAAACATTATCTAATTCGCATTTCTTATTTAGATCTATAGGTAACGTATCAACAATACATTTCACCGAGTTGAAATTACCGACATTTTCCAAACTTGTGATTTTGGTAAGTGAACTTTGGCACGCTTTTGCGTCGTTACTTCCTTTTTTGGGTTAGAGTTATGTTGATTTAATGTGAGTTAACTTTAATTGGTGTGAGTTTCCTTGAAAGCTTGTCTGGTCGGATTCCTTAGAAAACGAGTCGTCACTGTTTATATCTTGTAAATCGGATCACTCGTTTAAAAAACAACAACAAACAAGTGGTTTCTTTACTACCTTATGGCGGATTCATAAAATTATATAACCTGCTTCGGTTTGAATAGAACACGCTGTAAAAAAACAGCTTTTTCAATAATATTTGTTTTGTACGTCTTTCTTGCCGCTATTGTAAAATTCAGGGTGGCACTGAATAATTCTGTGCGTTTGTGGGTGATATTGTGAATAACAACCGCATCCATTAAAGAAATGTTTAACCAGTCGAATATTGTATGTAGAAATAGTGTCGAAGGAATATTTACAATAACGAGAAGACGACAATTAAAGATTAGGAATTGAAAATTCGCAGGGTGTGACGTCATAGCCGCAGGTGTTTGTGCTACTTGAATTTGCTGAAATGAAAAGACGTGAAGGTTGTTGGAAAATTATTGCGCAAGTTGTAAATTTTGTTGAAAAGTAATAATAACTAGGCGTTTATTGAAATCTTTTAAGGTAAGAAAAATTAAAAGTAGGGTCGCCCTAAATTTTGGACAGTGAATCCAACTGAAATTTTGTGTGTAAGTAAATTATAAATTGATTAGCGGGAGCCCAATTTGTTTAAATAATTGAAAAGTAGGTTAGCATAGCTAAACGAACGCTCGCAAGTAAGTATAGCACCGAACGAAATTGCTTGGGGCCTAATAAGCGTTGGACAAAACGTTTTGGTAGCTAGATAGACAGACGAATGGATGGAGGAGTGAATAGACGGATAGATGGATGGTTCGATAGACGAATAGATAGGGTAGATAGATGGATAGACAGATAGATGAACAGATGCAGTTTGTTAAACGGGTAGGTAAACGAAAGATGGATAAAGATAGATACATAGACATGGATAGGTTAAACAAGCAAAGAAACAAATGGTTAGATAGACACATACACGAATAGATAGAAAGATGGATATATGGATGGCTAGATAGCTGGATCGATAGTTGGTAGGTAGATAGGCAGATAGATAGATAGGTAGATGGATAAATGGATGGATAGATAGCTGGATCGATAGTTGGTAGGTAGATAGACAGATAGATAGATAGGTAGATGGATAAATGGATGGATAGATAGCTGGATAGCTGGATCGATAGTTGGTAGGTAGATAGGCAGATAGATAGATAGGTAGATGGATAAATGGATGGATAGATAGCTGGATAGCTGGATCGATAGTTGGTAGGTAGATAGGCAGATAGATTGGTAGATGGATGGATAGATAGCTGGATCGATAGTTGGTAGGCAGATATCAGATAGATAGGTAGATGGATAGATGGATGGATAGATAGCTGGATCGATAGTTGGTAGGTAGATAGCAGATAGATAGGTAGACGGATGGATGGATAACTGCAGCTGGATCGATAGGTGGTTGGTAGATTTCAGATAGATAGATAGGTAGATGGATAGATGGATGGATAGATAGCTGGATCGATAGTTGGTAGGCAGATAGGCAAATAGATAGGTATATGGTTAAATAACTAGACGGATAGATAGCCAGATTGATAGATAGATGGGTGAAAACACGCATGTATCGACAAATGGAGAATTCGTGACACTCCTAGAATAATCGCTGGTTGTAAACAGAAAATTGACGGATAAAGGTGTGCGTCCCAAAGTCCAAAGAGAGGTGGATATAGCTAGATAGATAGAGAATATGGGCGCAACATGCAGGGACACTCTCATTGAGACTAAAGTATGTTTACCAAAAATGTGGTACCCTGTTCGATTTGGAAACACTCGCTCCCATACACACACACACACACACACACACACGTGTGTCTGTCGAGTAATTATGTAAAAGACGCGCATATCAATTTCACATGTGGTCCGACAGGAGGGCCCGAAACTTGCACAAGGAGTTTCTGTGAAAACGGGCGAACCAACATTTCGGAGAGACTTGCTCAATTAGCCGCCACTTGTATAATATCATTACAATTAAAGTTAAATATTATTGATGAAAGGGGATATATAGTGCAGAAGCAATAAACATTAACCAGACCTTGGAATATAAAAATTAAATGTGTAAAAATTAAGTAAGGATGAATAATAATAACAGCTGTATTATTATATATATGATAAATTAAGCAAATTTAAATAGTGTTTAATTTTAAACTACTATTGAATTGAACTGAAGTTAGTTTGTTAATTAACCGTTACTTGTTATGCAGTATTAACGAACAGTAAAGCATTATATAAAGTTAAAATGGAGTTAAATAACTCTTAATTTCGATATGATTGATTGATTTACTGGTGATCGTATATTTCAATATTGCCTTGTGATGTATTATTGTCTCTTAACTGCGTTGATATAATCATGTTGTTATCATGATTATTATTAGTACTATTATCTTTAACTGTACGTCCACACGTTACGTTTCCTTGCACTTTTGCTATCTGTTGCCCTTGGGCTTCGTTTTGCGTTCAACACACGGCCCTCCCTCCCTCCCTCCCTCTGCTGGTGTGGTGGACACACTGGCTTCCACTTTTTTGTTACATTTTTCACAAGGTTCATTCACTTGCCTAGTATTTCCGGCCATCCGCAGTAATCACCACACATTGATTCACCCGATCTATTGTTGTTGTAAAGAAATATAGCCCCGGCAGAAACTATTAAAAGGCTCGCCGTTTCTCACACACACATACACACGTAAATACAGTTAAATACAGACGTTTGTGTATTGTGTATAATTTCAACGCTGGGACTTTTCCCTCGTTTAAGGATGTTTTTTGTAATATATATAAATTTTTTTTAATTTTTGAAATATTTTCCCCTGGCTTGGGTAAATGAAGAGAGTCGACACGACAATACTTTCCGTTTTAACTGACGAAAAAAAAACAAATTGAAAATGGATTTACAAGAGTTGTTAATTGTTTTGCTGTTTTTTTCGTCTCTGTCGTGTTGTTGGCTCGGTAAATGATGGCCTGCTCGAGTGGAACTCGATTGCAGTGTGCGAGCTGATCCCTGTTGATACAAAAAGAAAGAATAGAAGAAATAGAAATAATAATGAAAGTATATAACTGTTTCGTTTCGTTGGATCGAGTTTTTATTTCTATTTTGTGCAGAAAAAATAATTAAAACGACGACCGTTCAGTAACTGTGTAGCTTGTTCGAATAATATTTAATTTAGAATGACATACAACGTTAATATCGTTATTAAGGTTACAAATGATGATTATGTTAATTGATATTTGATTAATAAAAAAGTAGTTAAAATAATTGCAATTACTTAAACCTTCATGACGCGATATAATTTTTAATATTTTTATTCGATCGTAACGATGAGTTTTGGCAAATGAAATGTAATACAAATTATATATTGATTGATATATTGTAAGTTGATTTATATGTATCAACGTAGTAAACGTACTATTATCTTGTATTATTTAGTAGTACACGTAAATTTGATGTCATATGTATTTAGTCTAGTCAGTTGTTTATATATAAAAAAGTATCGTCAATAGTACGTCTAATATCTGCGAGCTATATACTGCCCAATATCTGGGCGATTTCCTTTTTCTTCGAGTATTTACTTCATGCGATAATTGGCCACATAAGAAACACGTATATACGGATACACGCAAGCTGACTCGTATGAGTTTACCAAACCCATATCTACGTCTCGTTTATTGACCTAATGGCCAGTGAGAATCGATCCATCAATCCAATCGCCGCACATCTATGGTTTAAGAGAGAGAGGAGCCCTTCAGCACTTGGCAGAGTTGGATTATCAAGGCTCTTTGCAGTGATAAACGATAGGTGTGTGTATGATATGTGAGTGTGTGTGTGTGTGTGTGTGTGCCGGAGGGTTTTCTGGCATCACAGGGAGCGTCGGCGCAAAGTTCATTTCCTACATGTCATTCAGATGTGTAGTGTACACGGTCATCGGATTGGCCTTTTTTTCGAGGTTTGGTTGATGTGCAGGTTGAAGGACTTTTAATCACCAGCGATATGATATCGTCTGCTTGCAAAGAATAGGTTATAGCAATGTTGCCAAATGTTGTTTGAAATTGAGATATTGCGATTTCAACTGAACTTATGATTATTTTATTGCAATGCATTCGTAGAATTTTACTATTTTGTAAACATAACGTAGTATTTAGAATTGTTTTATTGTTATTTAAGTTGATTGCACTTATCGTTGTTATTTATTTAAAAAAAAGTGCTATGGTGCAACATCATGTGTCACAGCAGTCTTGTGTGTTTCAGCTTAATTGGTTAGTTAGAAATGTCATCGAGTTGTTTGGTTAGTAAGTTTTTGCTGCTGTCGTCTGCTACAGAGCAACAGCATGGCGCTGTTGCCAGATAACTTCAGTTACCGAAAAAAGCGAATTTGCTTATGTAACACGGACAGGGACTTGCGTGACGACAATGTCACAGTGGATTTTTCAATCTTTTTTTTTTAAAGGTTTGAAGTGGACGGCTTTTTACCAGGTGGACCGTTATTGAAGGTATTTTATATTCGCCAAAAATGACGGTTTTACTGGTTGTAAAAAGTAATGCCATGCTGAAGTTATCTTATAACTTAAATATCCATGTGGTAGTGATATTTAACATGATATATCATGTTGTCTTGCTGTAATATACTTTAATCCGTGTTTAAAGATTTCGGATATAAAGGCTAGATGAACGAATGGCAAATAGAGCATTTGCTAGATTGACAGGAAATAGATGAACAAGTGTAGCCGAGTTAATTGGTAATCGAGAATTTGACAAGAAAGCAAACCTAGTAGCGCAGGTGGTTAAACCTTAAATTAGAGTGTTTCCTGGTGTGATGATAGGGCTTGTCTATTATGACGTCACACATCACGTGACTCTCCATAACTTGACTTGACTGGTGATTCTAATACCGACTTGTAGCCAAAGCAAAAGAGTTGCCATCTTTTCACATGAGTCTCAGTATAGCGACGATAAATGGCGACTTAGAATATCTTGTTTGTGCACAGATAGACGATGGCCAGCCGACCGCTAAACCGTCAAGATGGCGGACATTTCAAAACGCACAAATCCTCTAAAACTTGTAATTTAAGCAGTTTATGGAATTGCAGGTCACCATATGACATGGATTGATCCAAATTTAAATGTAAAATTACCAAAATTAAAGCACAACAAATTAACTGAGTTTGCCATCAAGTTTAGCAAGATCAGTTTTAAAAAAATACTTTCTTATTTGAACGACGAAAACAACGTATTGTTATACAAGGACGAAGTACCGTTGATCTGCTAACACGCTGAATGTTTACCCGTGTTTAAAAATTTGCGTAATTTTTTAAAAAAAAGTTAGTTTGATTTGTCTCACAAATGGAGAACCCAAGTCTGTTTGCCACAAGTATTCTCCAAATTAGTATTAAAATTTAAAAATACCAGTGTTAATTTGCTGCTTAATTAAGTCTACTGGATAGGAGCTGTTGCGACATTGTTTGGTTGGTTACATTCTTAATGAATGACGTCTTTAATACGATGAAATTTGAGCGAAATGTTGAAAGGTTCGCCTGCTTGTATCGTTTCCTTCACCTTGGTGTTGCCTTTTTTTGGCTCGCTGACAAAAATGTCGAAACCTTCGGTATAGTTATGTTATTGAAATCACCGCGGTCGGTTTTATGGAATTTACCTGGCAGTCATGCCGTTGTCCAAAAACCCGAAGATTATTACAGAAACCGAAATAAGGTTTGTAGACTTGTAAAGCAGGCCTATGTTTCTAACACTTACAAATGAGGAATCTACTTTAACTTTAATTAAATTTATCAGTGTTATAATATTTGTATTTTTTTGTTTATCATGTAAATTATTCATATTTTATATCAAAATGCAATATGCGAGTTTAGATTAGAGGTAATTTAAAGAGTCCAATTAAAACTGTAGTTAATAAATTGCATAATGGCGTGTTTTCTGCTCGCCTTTCTTTTCAACCGCAATGAGGTTTGCTTAAATGAATTTTAAAGATGATTATATTTTTTTGGGGGGGGGGGGCGGGGCCAGGCTGAGGGAGGGAATAGATGGCGAGCTCGTTTATCAACGACTTGCACCTCTTGAACCAATTACCTTATTTCCCTTGAAATTTGTTATGGAGAATTATGCGTGCGGCAGTATGTTGCTCCGGGGGCTGAACCCGACTGACTTACATATATGCGCAAATTGCAGCAATTTTGCTTCTTTTCACCGACCAAGTTGTGTATATTTTTCTGTTGAGCTGGCAGGTTATTTTTTTTATTTTAAAGAGATTGCTATACTCCAAGCGAGTGAAGTGCAGGTGCAATTAGTGAAGAATTAAAGATAATTTATTTGAATTTGTGTATACGGTTGTTATATTGATGGAAAGTTGATATGATGAAGGTGTCGTCACGTCTAGAGCTGTAAGGAAGCCCTTAATTGTCTATGTACCAAACTATCGAATGATCTGTTTTTCGATCTACCTTCCTGACTATCTGTCTGTCTGTGCATATCCATAGCCTTGTATATCTACCAAGCTACGCGTCTTTCTACCTGTCTATCATACTAGCTACTTAACTACTTGCCTATCAAATTACCTATCTTGTCTATCTATCTATCTATCTGCTGGCTTAAAATGAATACCAGTGGGGTAGGTAAAAGTGGTATTGAAATATGGCAAATGGTTGGCTGAATGAAATGTTTTATGAAATTATTTGTTTATTTGTTTACATGTCTATTCACCTATCTACCTATCTATCTATCGGTCTGTCTACCTGTCTATCTGTCTTTCTATCTGTTTAATTATCTATTTAACTGATTGTCGAACGACATGTCCATCCTGTGTTTTGTGTGTATGTCTATCTATCTGTCCGTCCACCGGTCTGTCTATTTTCTATATCTATCTATATAGGTCTAACGTATTATACATCTATCTATCTAGTTATATATGTCTATTTATCTACCTGCCTATATCTGTTCATACACCGATCTGTATAGTTCTATCTGTCTGTCTGTATCTATCTATCTATCTACCTATCTATGTATCTGTCTGTATCATCTATCTACCTTTCTATCTATCTGTCTATCTGTACAGCTACAGTACAATCTATGCTTGTCTACCAACATGTCCTTCCGTATTATCTAGCACTGTTTAATTCACCTACTTACTTATCTGTATCTGTCGGTCTAGCTATCTACCGATATCGGCCTGTTTCGCTATCTATCTAAACCTAAACCGTTTATCTGTCGTTTATGTGTATATTTCTGCATTTTACTGACGATGTTTCAAGAGAAGCTGGACCAGTGGGAATTTCCTCATTTATTTAGAGCCTAGGGCACGTCCATGTGGAAAAGGTGGGCAACCAAAGAGGCAAAAGTTGGCTGTTTCTCGGTACCACTGGTTCAGTTGTGCGCCGGAAGGCCTTTGCTGCAGACCTTGTTTCTGACTGGTTTTGGCTTTTCGTAAATAAACTGGAAAGTTGCGATCGAAAGGACATTTTGAAGATAAATAATTGGTGCTGACGAGTCGTTTGTCAGAAGAACAGAAACTAGACCAAGTTGAAGTTCTGCTAACCTACGGGGTGAATTTATTAAAGTTAATTTAACAAAAGAGGACAACATTTGGGTAAGTAGGGAAAGAGGAGCAAATTTTAGTTTTTTTTCCAGTTAAGCCTTGTATATCTTCTTACGGCTGGATTTGAACATTCGTAAGCTGTTTGACATGGAAAATTAAGGTTATTACTAAGAATTTATTTGATGAACTAACTTCTTATTCATGTTGTATTTTTTAAATTGGCAATCTACATTTTTAATTTGAAAAATAAGTTTCTAAATTTTAATGCAATTATTTCGTGTACGTGACTGTTCGACAGGAGGTTTGGAACCATTTTTTTTTACAGCTGCTGAAACATGCACTGATACTGAAATATCACTTGATTCAGTGTTGATTTACCAGCAATTCAAAACTGTCGTTTGGTTGGAATGTTCTAAGAAAATGTAAAATGTCATTCTGAATGCGAATCTTGCTTAACGGTATGCGTCTTGACTCGATGATTCACTGTTATCATGAAGGGCAATGGACAAATTTTAAAATGTATTGAACATAGGGTCGTGAGTCATTGTAACGCTGATTTTTGCGTCACACTGGCCTGCCAATGACTCAATGACTCGTGTTGGCATGCTGATGACTCAGTGACTCTTACTGGCATGTTAATTTCCCAGTGAATCGTTCTGGCATCTTGATTCAGTGACTCGTACTGGCATGTCGATGACCCAGTGAATCACACTGGCCTGCCGATGACTCAATGACTCATGCTGGCATGTTGATGACTCAATGACACATACTGGCATGTTGATGTCTCAGTGAATCGTTCTGGCATGTTGATGATTCAATGACTCATACTGACATGTTGATGACTTAATGGCTCGTTTATCTGAAGACCTCTTTATGAATCAGTTTAATCAAGGCTATCGTGTGTTTATCTACGACAAGGAATTTCAGGTTCTCATTGGCTTACAATGTTTAGCATAATAACCTTAAGTGAAGTCATTTGCATTTCTACTACTCGACGTGTCAACAATAACATGACATCGTATATTTATATCGATTTTTTAAAATTTGTATCCAGTTCAAATTAAGTTGGAGTGGGAACGAAACGCGTCATTTTCAGAGCAACTCGACATTTTTCGGGTTAAAAGTCGCATTTTGAAATCGTGTCAAAGACGAGTCGACTTTTTGATGCTATTATAGTCTTTAACGAGTGGTGAATGAACTTGATTTTCGTTCATTTCCAAACTCACTCGCTTGTTACGATATGTCCAGTCTACTAAGAAGAAACGATAGATGAAAAAAGTACGGAGCAGTTTTTTTCGCTCCTTTTTCTCTTTAAAGGGCGTGTAAGCCTTATAATCCAAAAGAAGAATTTTCCGTTTCACGAAATATCGCTCGACTGCTTTTAACAAGTTGTGACAATTATGATTTTTTATAGTTGTTTTTATTTTTATTTTTTACTCTATTTTTTTTACATTTAACTGGTTAGGGTTATACAATAGAGAAAGTATTGACAAATAACTGGTGAATATTTGGTAATTTTGATAACAATCACCGGTTTATTATTCGCATTAATTTAGTTTTCTAACAACTCCACCGTTACTTTTGTAAATTTTTTAACTAAACTTGTAATTAATATTTGATGGAACTGAATAATTTTGTCTTTAAAGTTTATGGCGTTTCTCAACCACAAGGTTGTGGACCCCTCGATTAAAGTCTATCGGAGTTTTGTAAGAAGAAAACGCCGTGGAGCGTTTCAAGAGTTGCTCTCTTGGATTAAAAACAACCGTTTTGGAACGAAAAAAGCCCATCGTTATTTTTACCATTTTTTTCCTCTGTTTTAATTCCCTTCGCTTCAGTAAACACGCGGGTGCTGGACAGGGCGAAAGTGCGTCCTAACCAGAATAAAAAAGTTAAGAGAAACCGAAACAAAACTCGATTTGACAATTTACACTCGCTCTCTCTCTCTCTCTCTCTCTGTGTGTGGGGAAAAGCTGTATATCGACTATTTGGAGTGTAAATGATTCCGTTTCGTCTTTCAAATAGTCGAATTGTAACAAATGGATCTATTAATATTGATATTAAGTTGAACGATGATATGATTTGTCGTAAAGTCGAGTCTACATTGGTTTGTTCTGTAAGATGTGATGTAATAAGAGGATTTTTTTAGTAGGTGTGGCTGAAGTTCGTAGAAGTTTGCCCCGAACTGGTTTGATTATGAAAGTAGGTTTGGAAGTCCTTGTTGTAAATAGGGAAAGAAAAAGCTGTTTTTCTCTCCAATTAAAAAAGGTGAATCCTACTTTGAAGTTGATTTTTTTGTATCGCATTTTTTGAATAATTTCTTCTTAATTTATTCCCAAAGTGATTTCGTCATTTTCGTGCTGTCGAATTTTTTCCTGTTGAATGTTTCAGTACGAAGAATATTACTGAAATGTGTTTTTTGACTCGCTCTAATTCTGTTGTAATATTTATCATCTACAATTAATGAAAAATTATGGAACCTCTTGCTTCCTGGAGTATAGATAATTTTCAGTTTAATTTTCTACTACGAAATTTATTGTTAAACCGTATTTGGAATATTTCTAATTACTTTAATGGATTGGTAAAATTTATACATATTTTGAGTTAATTGAAATGTCCTGCCTTTTAAAGGGATTGGCAATTCTGTTAATTTATACTATTGATAATTTAATCATAGCTGCGATGGCTTTCAGATTTTTAGTTTATTTTAATTAGTCTTATCATAATTTCTCATTATACGTGGCTATCAGAATTACCAGAATCTTCGTTGTTGTCTTTGGGTTAATAAGTATAACAACTTGATATTAGATTTGCTTTTAAACATCCAGTGGTTAACAGCAAGTTTGTTTGAGGTAGCGCACCCTTGGATCTGTTGAAAGAAGACGGTCTGACGAAGACTAGTATGCGGCAATCCCGTTATCTTAGCCACAAGGCAAAGGGGCTTGTGTCTGGGGAGAACCACAGTCATTGTGACGACTTTTAAAATGCTGTGAAAAACTCTTTTCAATTGGAATGAAAACAAGCAGACAATGGAGATTCGGACACAGATAAACGAAACTGCAACTCGATAAAGCGTGAAAACCTAGCGCCAAATAGCACAAACCAAACAAGAATCTTTTCACCGAGATGTATTACATGACGAGCGAAATGAAACAAACACAAACTAACAAACAAACACGAATAAAACGATATCATCAACGAGTGAATTGTTTGAGGAATCAGCAAACAGTTGAACGACGAACAAACAACCACATCAATTTTAGTAAAATGTTTGTTGATCCATCAAACAAACAAGACTGCTTAAGTAACAGTCGCTGGAAGGCAGTACTTTTAGGTACGAACAAGCAACATCGCTCAACAAGCAAAGATCCCTGTATCCACCAAACTACTGTTTGTTCAACATACCAACACGAACGTACCGAAAGTATTTGAAGAACGTAAAAACAAGTTTTGGCAACCACGGCAGCAGTAGAACCAGCGAACAAGCTAGCCCACCAACAAGCAAATCGGCGTTCGATGAAACTGTCCTCCTTTACAAGAACAAACAAACAAAACGTGAGGAACAAGCTGAATTTGGATGGAACAAGCAAACAAACAACCAAACCATACATGAACAGCTTTTAACCAAGATCAGAAACCGACTCGAGTCTTAAACCAACAATGAAAAATTTTATTAGTAGATAGTGTTTATATGTAATCTGAATATGAATCTTGTTGTTACAGTGCTGCGCATGACAACAATCGAAAGTTGTATCTGACGATTAAGTCGTATCAAAATGTCGCGCTGCTGCGGCCTTTTCCCTTTCTCTCTGGTCACTTTGTACAGCGAACCGGTAATCCGACTTTTTGAGATTTCTACTTGGCTTTTTCGCCAGCGACAAAAAGAGGCTTCTTTTTTTACAGCTGGGAAACGTTTTGTCACCCTAGTTACAGAAGCGTGCTTTCTTGCCGAGATTGTGTCCAGAAACCAGATTGTTCGAGGAGATTAAAAAAACCCTATCCCCCTGGATACACTTTCTAACTCTGACTTGAAGTCGCTTTTCTTTGCGAGCAAAAAACTGTGCGCACGGGACAGAAACTCGACTGTAAAATCAATAAATAGCCTGTCGAGTTGGGTATAGGAAACCCGAATGGGTGGATGCAGAAATAGTCGACAGGTTCGCTAGACAGGTATAGATAGTTAAATAGTTGGATGACAATTAAGGGAGATTAGATGGGGCGATGAAAAGCTAGAGAAAGGCGGGTAGATAATAGGTGTATAATAGATAGATAGAGATAGAAAATAAGCAGGTACTGTACGTAGATTAGGCAGGTAGCTTTACAGAGATATAATTGGATGCAGGCACTGATAGATATAGAAAGATAGATACGTAGATTGATTGGTAGGTCGACAGGCCATTGTAACATCGAAGTGGACAGGGAGGTAGATAGAGGAGATAGATAGATAGATAATTTCGGTAGTTTTGAAATCGATAACCCATAACTTGCATAGTATCCATCAATACCAAATCTTCTACGGTCAAGCGTTACTCTCATCGTAAAACTAAAAGACACATTCCCTAAAAATATCCGAGTCGGTTGACCGGTCATTGTCCAGTCAAAAACCGACCCAACTGTTAAATGTCCTTGCCGTGTCTATGGGCGGTGTTGTTGTTGTTGTTTTGGCAAGGCTGCTGCTGTTTACACGCTTTAATTGGTCGGTCTTAGATAAATGCTTCTTGCGACCTGAAAGCGCGTGAGAAGTAATAAAAGCTCTTTGATTGATGGTGTTTGAAGAATGGCACTGGGCTTTTGTTTCGTTTCTGATATCCGTGCTGACGGATTAATACGGGGCCGCTGACGCGGCGAGAAGTTAAAAAGTTTGAAAAATGCTGCTCACATGGCGTGTCAGTGTGCAGAAGGCAGACGCTCCAGAAAGAGACTTTTTCAAGGTTAAACTGGGTTTGAGTCAAGTCTAGTTTACATTCTTTGATATTTGATGGTTCTATGTACTGCAGAATGGCATGTGAGGACTTTCTTATGCTGACATTAGATTATGAGAGGATTCTTGATGATTCTCTGTGATTCATGCAGCCTCTAGAACTTAATCAGGGCGATTCTACTAGAGTTACGAGGACTTGTTATAGGTGATTTTAGAATGATTCTCTGTTGAGGAATGATTCTCTGAATGAGTCTGAATACTATTTACTTTGAATGACTCTAGTGCTGAGGTATAACCTTGTTTTATGTAGTAGGGACTCTTTTTGATAAGCTGTATTATGTGTCCTTTTCATATGACTGTAATCAAGATTCCATGATTGTACCTTGATTCAGAGGGCTGATTAACAGTTCTCAGTGGCTTTGTAAGAGTCTGTATCACGACTGTGTAATCGCACTATATAGGTTGACTATACTATGTGACAATCAACAGCTAGGCTATAGCACGGAAGTTAACGTTAGACACTTAAATGCAAGTTAGTGATCTAAATTATCAGTGTACAACTTAATTTGTTATCCTTGCGTCTTGACGATCCGGTAACCCACATTTACGCTAGAAACACCTGTCGTTTGATCAAGATATCTTGCCTCTGACATTTGTGACAGCTTTTCAGAGAACGTCATAAGCGGTTACTGACTTTTTATTACCTCTTTTTCATGATTACTATTATCTATTTCTCCAACTGTTCGCGCTATAAAATAGAATTTGGGAATTCTTGTTTATCACAGGAAACCGGTACAATGAAGGAAGACCCAACGTGGTACCTACCTTGGGTAGTTCGACCGGGACAGATTGATCACCAGATCGACGCGCAATCGACCGTCATGAAGAATCAGATTCGACGTAGGCGAAGCGTTCATTGCAGTAAGTTTCAACCTCGAAATTTCAAATCTTGTTCATTCATCGTACTATTCAAAGTCACTTTACATGATTAAGTGAATGTTGACTGATACTGAATCCTTTTAATTAAGTGCTATGGTTGTATATTAAATGTTCTTTCTACTGAATTGCGATTGTCCAATGCTGGATTTAGATAAACCAATTCGACTTCAACTTGAGTAAGTCGACAAAGATTATTGACGAGGGCGCCATCTAGGTGTGTGAGATGTTGTTTCCCTGGTTGTTTCTGAAATGCCTGTTAGATGGCGCCGAATGATGTGAAGTCAAAGTCGATCTGCATGTCCACTTTTTCAACAACGTTAATGACTGTTAGTGAAAGGGAGAGGTAATTAATTATGTCCTTTAATTAGGGAATGAGTTTTCCAGCTTATTTCAATTTTTGCATAATTAGGTTGCGTGATTGTATTTTAAACTGGAACCGGATTTTGCGAAACACGGTGAAAGAGCGAGTTTTTCTAACCTTTTAAAAGGTTATCCCTTGTTTTCGGTATGCATTTGTTATGTTTTAACTTAGAACGTTCAAGTAGCTACCTTAAGTTTAAAGCAATTAAAAGTTGCCTACTAATTTATAATTTTCAAACTGATAGCGATAGTTGTTTATCATCCAGAGACTGGATTCGGTTTAGTTTAGTCGACGTCTCTTGTGTTTACAAAAACAAATCGTGTCGAGTCGGTTAGATAGAGAGTCAATCTTGTTATTGACCTTTTTAAGTCGAGTCGGTTCAAATCGACTCGTTTACCTTCTAGAAACAAGTTGAATCGGATCAAAAGTGTAGTAGCCGAGTCGACGTTCGTGTGAACATGTCGGGGTCGAGTATGTTGATTTGATGCGAGTTATCCAACTATTGACCAGTCAGTTCAAGTCGACTTATTTCAGTCGACTCTTAACGACCAACACTCGAGTTGAAATCGGATCAAAAGTTGATCCGAGTCATAATTCAATTCTCATCATTAGATGGCGTTTGAGTTAAAAGACAGAACACGACAATGGTTACAACCTTCGAACACGGTTAGAACATTTCGTACATTTCAGTTATAAATCTCACCGCTAGATGGCGCTGTTTTTAAAGATATTCCTCAGGGGCTGGCCTTTTCACCAAGGGTACACCTTTCCCGTAGCCGACTAGACTAGAATGATTTATGTCTCACGTGAGCGCAAAGATATTTGATTCGCTTGATTATAAAACAGTAATAAAAGGAGGCAGTAATAGTCACTGTATAAATTGGAAACTCCTACGCGGGTGTAAGATTTTTCATAAAATCTCACGACGAGTGCCCCAAACTACTTGATAATTTAATTCAAAATGTGATCAGAGCGTGGAAAAACACTCGACTGCAAGCGCGGAAAAAAATACGAAATTACATTTTCAAAAAACTGAATGATTTCCCCAAAAAATCCTTGTCCTTCACTTTGAGAATGTACCAAGAAATCTGATCAAAATGACGCAACCCAACAAGGTATTTCGCCTTGTTGGTTTAAAAAACGGATACGATCACAATGAAGTTGAGGAATTTGAAGGTTTTCAGTATCCACTGGGGACTGATTTGCATTGTGTCGAGTTGGAAAGCGACAAGTTTGTCGTTTGTGTTGTGCGTATTGGGAGCGCGCGCGGGCGCGCGAAATTCAAATTTGGGCAAGTCGACGCGAAAGAGATGGGCGTCTGCGCGACCGCTGCGAAAAGGTGGCTCTTTTAATTACACGCTAATGTTTGGCTGTTTGACAATTTCAGTGTGCCGCAGTGGTTTGAAAGGATCGAGTCCCAAGTGCACACCAACACCTGTGCTTTGAACAATTGACGACCTTGAAGTAGCGCCCGTCTATTCAAACTGCAGAATTAATGAACCTCGCTCTCTCTCTCTCTCGCTCGCTTGTAGGTCCCGTTGCTAATTCGCCGAATCTCGCTCGGTATTTCTTGTCTGATTGGCTGATGCTTTCAATTCATTCGTTTCATCTAAGTTTTTTTGTTGCCCTGATGGCAATTCGAAAGCCAGGGAAGGATTCATGGCCTTTAAAGTCAGCGCATAGAGGGTTTTCGGGTTTAAAAAAAAAGCTGAGGAATTTTGTGCAGGGCGAGACTTGTTTAGGGAAAAGTGTTGTAGTTAAAAGATTGGAAGCGACAATATAGTGTAGGCTGGCTATGGTAGCTGCCGCGACAAAAAGGAAGTTTTCTCGACTTGACAAGCTCCCCATCCCAGGGAGGGAAACGGTTACCCAATGAAACATGGCTGCGGTCATTGTTGTGCTATCAGCCATTCCCATTTTTGGGTCGTTTCGTTGGTGTGGACTGAACGTTGGAAAGTGAAAATCTTGAAAAAAGAAATAAATAAATATAAATTTTGAATAAATAAAAAAATATCGTATTTACACAATTTTTACAAAATTAAATGAATCAAACTGATGATATAACCCATTCAACACAACTATGACATAGATAACAACGTAACTAGTGCAAGTCTGGAACAATTCAAGAAGAATTCTTGCTGGGGAAAAGTTAATTGCTTATTACTCCGAAACTATCAAAGCTGTAGCAACCCAAAAAATACCTTGTATAGAACTACTTGTACGTAATGCACAGGTTAAGTTTCACTGAAATCGGATTGTAAGTTCGTCTAAAATAAAATCCTAAAAGGTTATAAATTACCGTAGTATCCTATCATTCAGAATTTCTTAAAACTCAATGAATATAAGGTTAATTTCGACAACTAATTAGCCTGCTTTTAGTTGGTTGGCTTATAATTGACTCTCATTATATTCTTTTCCTTATCATGTTTATTATTATTATCGTGATTTTTCCTATGGGACCAAAAAAGGACCCGGCGAGACTTGCATATAGCCGCGGCCGTGACTGTTTGGTGAATGAAACGGTAAAGGTCTGGGCGTTATGCTGAGTAAGCCGGGCAGTTTTATGGCTGTTGCTACGCCTTTATTAGAAAAGGGGCTAACGACCCGCAAATTGGGGGCCTGTAACCAGCGTTTTGGATTGTCCCCTCAACCAGGAGTGTTTTTTAACACTCACCTGCTGAAAAGAAGATGAAAGTGAACGAAGTGTTGAATAGAAATGTCATAACCATAACCTGGGGCTGATATAAATCCAGGATTCATGGATTCTATCAGGACTTTTCAAATAGTTTATAGTAGTAGCTATTTTGAGCTAATCAATGTAGTGTAATGGGTATAACTTGTGAATGTCATGTCTGGGTTAGCACTGTATATCATGTCAAGTTTATATACTAATTAAATTATTCGCATCTTTATGCATTAAAAGTTTGATTACATTAAGGATAATGCACATAAGATGGCTTACTTGACGCCTTTTTGAGTGTCTGCCATCTTGACGGCCTGGAGATCAGCCGTATTATCGTTTTGTGCAAAAAATTTAGGGATACAACCCTCTGAATGTATGTATACACTATACTGAATTCAATACGAAAAATATTGAATTCTTTTGGTTTATAAGCTACGCGGTTATAACATTATAATATCTGTGTCGCGAGAAATGATCTTTCGTGTAAAAAACCTACAGAACCTTTATGGAGTGACGTTTTAATCTATCTATCTATCGATATAACCGTGTACCTTATGTCTTCGTAGCTTATACGTGAATCTCTGAAACTGGCCTCATTTGATTATGCTACCTAGTAGATTGAATCCATACTTATAATTACGTTTAATGAGTTGCAGAAGAATGCCACGGTGTTTTGGGTAGAATTCTTGTGAGGGTAGCGAACCTCTTGGGTACCCTCCCCCCCTTTGGTTACGCGTACGGAGGGGGTCTCCTTTTGTTTTTGGGTGCGTCGTTTTTATGACTTGCAAGGTTACCGCATATAATGTGTATTGTCTGAAAAGCAAACTTTGTATATGTGCATGTGTGTGTGCGGCTACACAAGTCTGTGCAACCTGTAAAAGGAAGGAAATCCACCGGCGTTGCCACGTTTAGATTCCCCGAGTATCGCCTGCAACCAATTTTTTTCCTCCAAACATAAAAGTTGTAACACCCGGTTTACCACATTATTATAAATGATATTAAATTTTACACACTTTAGCTATACGTAAATCAGTTTTATATAAATAACAACCGTAATGATTTGAAATTAGTAATTGTGTTAACAATTTATACACTTCAGATTATCACTTCTGATTTGAGAGATGAATTTTAAAATTAATATGATTAAAATTAATTAATAGGAGCTTCAAAGGTTTATTTCAACTCGGTATATTCAAATGTCAATCCACTTGACTGTAATTGCAAATACCTTCGTTACGTTCATTGTATTTATGTTGATATTTCATTCTTGAATTTCTTTAAAGTTAAATTATCTCTTGATTCAAGTTATTATCGATGTAAAAATTTTTTTTCGTATTTAATGACGGAACAAGACACAAACCCGGCCCGGCTATAAGAGATGCTTATCTGTGAGCAACTACCGCGCGACAAGCGAAGACTTTCCTATTGTTTTCTACCGTGTAGCGCGTATACGAACCTCTTGGGGCCTACGGGATTCAGCGGGTGGTCTTAGCAGCCATCCTCTATACGTTCAAAGACGAAAGAGGAAAACACACTGGCCCTGGTTATGACTTTTTAATGGAGTAAAATTTCGTTGGGGTGAAAAAATTTCCCTATTAATAAATATCCACGTCAAGGGGATTTGTGCAAGGGTATAGGGTCTTGGCTTTTATTATTATTGTATTTATATATTAAATATATATATATTATTTAAAAAATAGCCTCGAAGGTTCTATATTCACCAGCTGTCTTTTGTGTCCGTTTTGTAGACTGTGTGATTAAGTACTTGAAACTCGTGTGTCACACGTGCACAGTGAAACGTGACACGATACATGGAGGAACGAGAAACCAAGGTGAAGATTTTGAATCGCTTTGATCTGAGTGTAATGTTGAAATTTGATGAATTTGAAGGATGTCTTGAAGTCTGTCGATAGACGGCGCTATAGATGTAAACTTGATTTGCTATCGTGTTAATTAGTTATTGGGTGAATTAACTTGTATTCATGTCGATTCTTCCAAAGAGATTCAATTTATTGTCATTAAAACAGCGGCCATTGTTCGCTGGAAATGGCCCGGAGGCGCCCCCACGTGGGGAGTCGGTTAACTAGAAAGTTCTCCACACGAGTAGATTTCGAATGTTGGATTTAACTGAATGATTTGTGCACGTGCACCGGTTATTGCAACACGTGAATGAGCGTTTCTCGCTCTCTTAATTGACTGGCTTGACGGTATATTGGATCGTTAATTAATCAGTTAATTGTAATTAATTAAGGAGCAATGCAATAATTTCTAATTGTGATTTTTTTTAAATATCAAAAGCCGAATCTAGGAAGACATTTATTAACTTTAAATGACACGTTTGTTAATTTTTTAAAAAATCATATTGATTATTGATTTTGTATCTAATTAATTGTTATACTCTAGAATTTTTTTAAATAATTAAATTGTTACCGTTCTGCTTTCAGTATAATTTTTAATATTAAATATTTAATGACTAAATTAAGTTTAATTTTGATATAAGTAATAGTATTTAGAGGCGAGCAAGGATCTGGTAGCATAGGTTAGATTGAAAAGGGAAAGCAGAGGATTTTGTTTTAGGCCGACAGTGCACAGGGCCCCCTAAGGTTTTCCAGCGACACGGAGTTGCCTTTTGCTTCAGTCTTGGTCCGTCAGGCCGCGTTTACGGGTCTCTCCGTGGACCGTTGGTCGTTTATACCTTTCGTGCAATCGAAATCTACAAGTTGAATTGAGGGACTTACGAAGTCGAGACACAAAAAGTCGGATCTTTTGTAACTATTGCGATCCTTGCAGGATAAACGTGTCTGAATTTGAGTCCTTTTTCCTTAGTTTGTGCAAATCAGGACGTTGGACTTGTATTTTGAAGAAAGAGGAGATCTACGGTAATCCTGCAGGAATATCTATCTGTCTACCTACCTATCTGCCTTTCTATCTATCTATCGAATGTGAGACTGATCTATCTCCAGCGCTGTTAATCGTTGAACCCAAGAACGTGATGATCGGCATTCAGTTCGAAAACCTTTCCTGCTAAACAAAACATCCTGCAGGAATATCCATTCACGAGAGCGATTGGCACCAAACAGCGCCATCTGCCAGTCAATATCGTCGCTAAGAATATCGTTTTGGTGCTCGTCTGTTATGCCAAACTGATCTCTATACTGAATAGTCATCTGAACCCAGTTTGAGTGGATGTCCTTGTAAATGTCGACCTGTTGCGGCCGGGATCGTTTGGAACGTCGCTGACGGGATTAACTTGTCGGATGTTATTTGAATGTTTCGCCGTTTGGTGCTGTTATTCTTCCGTCGTTCTGGTGGTCAATTGAGATATATGATCAGTGAGGAACCGTTACGTTGCCGTGCGTTGCGGAAAACCACATGTGACGTGTGCGGTTGAAACGTTACAAGCAATTGCTGCCACGCAGACGAGAGCCTCTTGAAGGCAAACTGGAGCACGTGGAACCGTTCCGTGTGTAGATATTCCAACCAACATTTGGACATTTTTAAAGAAAACAACGATATCAGGAGACGCATATAACACAGAGAAGATGACTTCTGAAGATGAGTATATCATTCATCCGATTACGTCGAGGCGTGTGCCACGTAAACGAAAACGCCAATGCACCGGATGTAAGTTGATACACTGGATAGTGTTGAAAATGATATCGTATTAGGGTGTTTCTAATGTATACATTTTAATTAGATGATGATTTTCATTCACGGTTTGTCATTTCCAAGAAAGTTCCAAGACTTAACTGTATTTATAGAATTTTATTTTTAATTTTTGTGGATTTTATTTCTTCTGATTGTGTGAAATTGCTAAAGTACCGTTTTTTATTGTAGAATTTTAAGTTTTAGTGATTTGTAGTACCACAAGTATCCAAGTGGATTAAAATTGATTGCAAAATCGATATTTCTTTAACGATGTTTTTTTAATTTTTTAATATAAATATTATATTAATTTCATGACGCGGCTAAATTCTCCTTTTTTTATTAAAAAAAGACCTTGACGTTTACTTGCCATTATCGTAATGTAATTCCAGCATGTGTAAAACTTTATCTTAATATAATTTTTACTTAATTATTGGAAGTCGTAATTAGTGGTTCAGGTTAGAGACTAAAAGGGGCTAGGGGATTTTTTGAGTCACAGCTTTGAAGCTGTTATCTTTAAAAATGGGGAAAATAAGAGAATCGTGAAGGAATCTTCACTGGTCCGAGGGCTTTTTTTTCCCGCAGTTCATCTATTGGTCCGTAAGTTTGACCAGTGGAAACTGATTGTCATCTCTTGAAGAATTGTCTCCATTATTTTTTATTTTTTTGTCTTTCGTTCCTGACTGTGGTACTTGCAATAATAAAGTCTGCGATTCTTTCCTCGGAGTTTACGCTGAATTTGTAAAAGCTGCTTTTTTATTCCCGTTTTTATATTTTTTTTCTTCGATTCATTGTATGATTCTCGGTGGTGGAACCATTTTAAAATTTTTGGGATTTTGACGGAATTGTACAAGAGGTATTCTTTTGTACAGGACGAGAATTTTTTTACATTTATGGTCATCCATTGCAGCCAGACTTAGTTTATTTGTTATTTTTTCTGTTTATTTGATTGAAAGACGATTTGATAGAAAGTAAATAATTTTTTTTTTGGTGTGGTTCGTTTGAAAGTGACCGGACCATGTCGAGGATAATTAGCGGCGTTTGTTCTTTCTCGGGGCTATTCGTCTTTCCTGACGTAATTGTTTAACATTACTTACAGAAGTGTCTATAACAATGGCGCGAACGTTTAAATATTGACATTAAACCGCTGTGTGGGATTTAGATTTAGACTTTGCAGTTTGCACACACACACACGCAAACACATGCAGCGAGGATTGATGTCGTGTTTAGACAAGAAATTTGTCCATTTTCTTATTATTCTATATAAACGATAATGTATGTTTCATAATGGAGGTTTGACTGCAATGTTGCAGAGAAAAAGTTAGTTCAGCGGAGCGCCGCTAGGGGCGCTGCTGGTCAACTTGGCGCCATCTATGGATAGCGTCCGGTAAACGATTTTTCAATCAATCGATTAAAAGGAGACGTGATTGCATGTCTAGAAGAAGAGTTAAAATATTATTATTACAAACTTATAATGTTATTTAAAATATCTGTGGGATATTATTCTAATAACACATTTGATGGTGAGGTAATTTATATAAATGATAAACTTGAAAACGGACTTGCCGATGTCGGTTAAGTGAGCCTATAATCGCGGGTAAATCTCCGGTTTGAAACTGTCGGGGGTTATTATGAAGTCGCGTTTTGTTATTTGGCATATATGGGAATTGCCCGGGGGTGGTTTTTTGACATGACATTGCGCGTGTTTAGAGAGCGCCGCTGGTATTTCTGCGAAAGCGCCGCAAGAGCTTGGCAGTCGTGTCAGCGTCCCCATAAAAACGTTGAAAGTACAACTACTATGCGAATAATAATACTGAAGTATTTAAATGAAGTTTACAATAATTATGATATTAATAGCAGTATTAATTATATTAATAGATAGGTAGACGAATTGATAGACAGATAAGTAGACAGGAAGACGGATTGACAGACTGACATATTGATAGATTGACAGGTAGATATATAGATAAATACATATATGAATTAATAGGTTGATAGGTAGGTAGATAGATAGATGGATGGATGGATGGATGGATGGATGGATGGATGGATGGATGGATGAATGGATGAATGGATGGATGGATGAGTAGATAGATAGATAGATAGATAGGTAAGATAGGTAAGTACCTAGATAGATAGACAGGAAAAGACTGATATAGTGATAGATCGACAGGTATATATAGATAAATAGATAGATGAATTAACAGATTGATTTTTGATAGGTAGATAGATAGATAGTTAGATGGATGGATAGATAGATAGACAGATGGGTAGATCGGTAGATAGATAGCTAGATAGATAGATAGCTAGATCGATAGATAGACAAACAGACAGATAGCTAGATAGACAGATAGCTAGATAGACAGATAGCTAGATAGACAGATAGCTAGATAGACAAATAGATACTTAGATAGACAAATAGATACTTAGATAGACAAATAGATACTTAGATAGATAGATAGCTAGATAGATAGATAGCTAGATAGATAGATAGCTAGATAGATAAATAGATAGACCAATGGATAGCCAACCAATGAATCAAACAGACAGATACCCAAGACATTCCAAAACTTGCCAACCAAGAAAAAGGATATCCCTATTCTGCAGTTACAACACAAAGTCCATAAAAATGGAGACAAATTATAGTGACGACGAATAACATCTTGTTTGCTCTGCGTCCAAGAGAAAAAATTGCAGTGAAAAACTTAAATCTCACAGTAGCGATAAATCAAGAAAACTCTGTCGTGCGCTGAGAAAGAAACGACGCCTAAAAACTCGAAGAGAGAGAGAGAAAAGATACTGAAAATAGCCCGTGATGGAGACGGGGCTGCATCGTTTTTCGTGCACCGTGTAATCTTGTGTTAAATTTAGCGTGAATGGGGAAAATTTTCCCCTCCAGATATATAGCTTAATTAGCAGTCTTTTTTTTTTCTCTCGCCGTCATTTGGGAAACCATCGGCCCATGGATGTTCCAGGAATGCTGGGAAAAGACGTATAAAGCAAAGACGACCTTGATGGCCATTCCTGGGTGCCAAGTCTCTTTCCATTATGTAAAACAAATGGACAGGCAGCGTTTCTGTGCGGTGAAATCTTTACACGCGATCTTTTCCTACACCAAGACAACTTCAAATTATCCAAGGGCACGGGGGAGTTGATTCTTACGTAATGATTAAACAATAAAATCTAATATACCTTTAGATAGAACGCGACTATCGAAACCTTGTAGCGCAAAAATTTGGTAAATATTTTAATAGATAGATCGATAGATCGATACACTGCCAGGTAGATGGGTAGATTTTGTTTTCCAAGTTAAATTTTTGCTGCTTTTTAACGCATGGCCCGCGGGTCTAATTCTTGGATATGTTAATATTTTTTTAAGGGAAAGGAGACGAGTATACATAATGACTGGGATGTTCCCGGATTGGTTTAGCTTGCTTGTTTTCTAGTCATCGACGGAAGACTGATTTCCTGATGAAAGACTATTTCTTTAAATTTTTTCACCTGTCGAGAAAATCATGCGTCGTTTACCATTTGAGAAATTCCTGATTGGCGAAAGTCGATAGACACGTTTGGGTATAGGTGAGGAGAGGTTAAGAGGATGTTTTGAGGGGAGAAGCTGATTTATACATGTCGCGACCCAAGTTGTGAATAGGATTTTCCGATCGGATAATTGGCTCATTGGGTTTGCGTGCTTCCCATCCGTGATGTTGTGTCGCTTTTTTCATTCTTGCCCCGATGAAGTTTTGAGGGCGTTTTGGGTTGAGGAGAGGTCACGTGACTGGCGGCTCTTATGGCATTAAGTGAGGCGTTTACCGCTTTTGAAGATGCGCAAGCGATCATCATCAGAGGACGATTTACACATGCAGCTATTTCTCTTTCACCGCTGGGCAAGAGATTCTCGGTGAAATCTGGCCAGAAATGTTTATGGGAATCTATAGTAATGGATATGGCCATCATTGTGTTGTATTTGTGTAGGTAAATTTGAAAGTGTGAAAATAATGGACGAATATATGTGGAGGTCAGTACAGTAAATTACGTAATACTTAAATAGTTAGCACAGGCAATTTAATTAACAACACATACAATCGAGAGTGATAAAAATGGGGGACCTGAATGACGGAAGTTTATTGTAATTTCTATCCGTTGGGATTTTATTTTGGCTAAACTTACGAACCGATCTTCACGAAACTTTAACAGTGCATTAAGTGCTATTAGATCTACATCTAGTATTTTTTGGATGACTATATCTTTGAAGGTTTAGGAGCAATAAGCGATCAACTTTTTCCCAGCAAGAACCGTTAGACTCTATACTATAGTTAATATAGTTAGCATGTATGTGCATATAACGTAATAAAATCTAATTCGGAAATAAAGTTATTTAGTAAGATTCTAACATGCTCGAGGAATCGCAGTTTTGGGCCCCTTTGAAATAACAGTGGAAACTAGATCAGTAATAAGCTAATAAAATATTATGCAGTTTTGAGTTTATAACTTATAAGGTTTAATGTGGGACAGTATAACATAGGTAATAAAGTTACACGGTTGCGAGCCCCTCTTTTCGAGTACTGTAATGGTTGTTCCGTTCCGCAATCTTCTCGCTTTGCTACTGGCGGGTTCGGCGCAAAACAGCGTCGTGTTGATTTAATGACCACTTAAAATCAAGCGCACAAAATGGATGATACAAACTTAATAGCGTGTGGGGATTTGCCGTATGTTTTCTCAAACCGGCGATCTGTTGCCTTGATTTTCCCACCTTTCACGGGAAAAATTTTTCAAAGAAAAATCAGGAAAACGGTAGAATCCAAGAATAATTAAAGAACAAACAAAACTCGTTATTTTAACAATAAGGATTAGTAATAATTACGTAGCTAACATGTATATAGATTATGACTTAATCTCTGGTGTTTCATGTTTGTAGGTCATGATGGAGTCCGACGTCAGGTGCCCGGTCGGTGCAGCGCCAATCTTCAGGAGCGGAGGCACCAGGCGATTCATCACAGGGCGAATTCGTATGGTAAGTTCTTGGTTTCGTAGTCGTTTTTGGGCGCCAACCATTTTAAAAAAACTGCATATACGACCACAAGCCAGATATGTTGCCTAAGCAATCCATCAATGTACACCAACATAGGTGAAAAGTTTATACCCGTTTTGTTTTCAGTCTCTTCCGCGACCGGTATATTCTTTTCTCTTTGCTATGTTTTATAACTTGTGAATATGGAAATGAAAGCCTTCCGTCATTATAAACGGTGGAAAGATTGGGTCAGCAATTATCTACGCTGAGATTTTATTGCCAGAAGCACCTCGATAGTGTGAACCAGTGTTTTCGGCGCGTGGGCAGATGAATAATATATCCTCGAGGACCTGGAGTGACCTTTATAGAGGATGATAAATGAGCGAGGAAAATGAGTTTGCATTGCATGTTTTGTTATTGGCCCGTACGTACTGTTACCTACCGGTTTCATGACGAGCAGTGGCAAAAAGAGCGAGTGGTAACAATCGCTTGATTTGTTGCTTACCCTGAAGGGTTTAGGTACTTTCACCTCAACTGCTGGTTTTCTATATAGTCTAGAGCAAGAAAACGTCCTTAGTTGAGGGGAAGTTTGTTTGCTTATTGCTCCGGTACTTTTCAAGTTGTGGTAACCGAAATAGCGCCAAGTCTGGAACCAGTAGTGGATAATCTGCTGTTAAGGTTTCGTTTCAGTCGGTGCGTTTAATTTGGCCGAGATAAGATCCTCCAGTGTAAACTTAAACCCGCAAGTTCCCCGTCATTGAGAACCTGCTGTCTGCAACCGCGTGGTTTTCATTTGGAACCTAATCAGGACGTAGTTCCCAATCCTACCGCTAGATGGCGCTGCCAATCATAAAGTCTGTGCCTAGCCTCGGGCTTAGTATTACGTTAAGTACAACCCAACGGTACAGTTAGAGACAAATTCATCCAGGCGTATTGCTTATATCTTTAACAATGTCATACTTGATAACAATACAAAGTTATTTGATGGTTATGCTATTAACTACTCACGTAACCTCAAATTCTCAGTGATATTGAGCCGTTAAGTTTAGCCAACATTGAATTCTGAAGTTTATACCAAGACCGCTGCTGTACTGTGCCCTGTTTTTTTTCGAACGCACTGTACTGCCGGTGCGATTCGTAATGGTTTCCTTTTCAAATGTCTAGTGGCAATGGACAGTTTAATTTATTAATAAAAAGGGGCTGAGGACCTTCCAATTAAGTCTCTTTTAGTTTAGTGTATAGAAGCATTATCATGAAGGCAAAGAGCGAAAGTAGAAAACTACCCGAAAGAAGCTACGCATTTTGTGCCTTACGGGCACATGAAGCGCTGGTAATTGTGTATATACACATGTGGTCAATGGCCCTGTTAACTTTGGGTGAACGTACGCTAAATCTGTATCTACCTTTCTCGGCCACTGATTATTTGAAATGGGTAAAGCTTGACTAGTCAGTAACCTGAATGATGACAACACGGTGCGAATTTGGACAGCTTTACCCGTGTTTTGAAGGTCGCTGCATACGTAACTATATCGTGACTTTGTACATTCTCAGGGGGATCATTATATTATAAGACCGGAGGGGGCGGGGGGTTACACAAGGTAGAGATTGTAATAACGTCATTTCACGGCGCATTGCCACTGAATCCGAAAAAAAAGTAAAAGGGAGAAACGAACTATAGGCGATGACCTTGTGATGAATCAAATTACTCGGTACACACCCCCTGTTCTCCTTGCCAGAAAATGATCTTCCCTGGGCTCTTTAATTGGACGTTTTGCTCGCTGTCCCTTTTAATCTGAACGGATGATTGTGTCCCTCTCGAGTGTTACGTCAGAGGGTATAGCAATTGAACGTGAGGAAGACCCCGCTTTTTGGAGTCCGTATCGAGGCGATGCGCGGGGTTCCTATAACGCCCCGTGAAATGTGAATCTTGATTATTTCAACTCCGTATCGTATCTTGAGATTAGAAAAATACCGGCAACCGGTATCTTTCTTTATATTCTACGTACAACAGGGTTAGAGTAACTGTTAATTGGTCTACGAGATAACTGTATTATACAAGCCTGGTACAGTTTATAGAGCCCCCCAGAAAAGGTTCCTGAATGGCGCAAAATTATCGTAATTTGTAACATTTAGGATTTTATTTCGGCTAAACTAACAAGCGAATTTTAACGAAACTTTAACAGTGCATTAAGTGCTATTAGGTCGACGTCCAGTATTTTTTGGGTAGCTATATCTTTGAAAGTGTGGAAGTAATAAGCAATCAACTTTTCTCCTGCAAGAAACCTTTTCTAGCCATGCAATGTGAAACTAACCCTCTAGTTGAATATAGAGCTAATGATCGGTAGCTGAGAGGAACTTGTATGTCATTTACAATCTGTACAATCAAAAGGGTACACTATAGCCATGAAAAACTAGCCCCTTACACTCTGGATGTAGAACTGTTATGGTCAGTAGTTTTGAGTAAAAATTGTATGGGCATATCTTCTACTTCCACAAGCGCTAGTTTTAAGATTGCTAATGGAATGAACCTCTTGTTAGCGTTTGAATGACTTTAGCACAGCGTCAATGATCCACTTTGAATGATGATGCACGGACAGCTGCAAGGTCCGCTTCCTGTGGTTGGAACAAGAGATTCTTAAATGCCTTTGTACGACTGATGAATAGCACAGTAATAAATGCCATAGGACACAATAAGCTAGGAATTATACACCACAGCACGTGTTATTGCGATAGCTTGACTACTTTTCATTTGGGTGTATATTTATCGGTGGCCGTTGTATCCCTCTTGCTGAAACCACACCAACCACCGTGGGAATCGTATGCTTGCGGAATGGACAGGAGAAACAGTTCATATGCGCAATCCCGGAAACTTGTTAACGAACTTGCGCTTGGTTACAATAACCTATCTATCTGTCTATCTGTCTATCTATATCTATCTAAATCTATGTAATTAGCTACATATAGTTATCTATATAACTGTCTACCTACCCATTGATCTGTCTGAATATCTATCTATCTGTCTATCTATCTAAAAAATTTTACCCAGCTTTCTTCTATCCTTCTCTATATCACTCTGTCTACATATTTATCTGCTGCATTCTAATTCTGTAATTACTCATCTCTATCTATCTATCTTTTTATCTATCCGTCTGCATTTCATACCAGCTATCTTCCTATCTATCTGTCTAACTATTTGTACACAGCTTTGTATCTACCCATTCGTATATCAATTTGTCTACCTACTTACCAATCTGCCGTATCGTATATGTAATTAGCTACTCATCTGTCTGCCTATCTATCTGTTTATCTATCCGTCTGTTTGTCTATCCCACTACATAGCCATCTATCTATCTGATTTTTTATACCCAGGTATGTATAGAACTCTCTATCTAACCTACGTATATATCAATCTACTTATCTGCCAGTCGGTCTTTCTACCTACCTATCTGTCTGTCTATCTTATCATCTATTTTCTGTCTAGATCTTTATGCTAGTTCTATTTATCCATCAATCTACCTATTATCGGTACGTATACCCATCAATCTATCTTTATGGATGTGATCTACCTTCCTATCTATTCACTCCTTCATCTATCTATCTGTGTTTACCGTTTTATTGGCGCATACATGCAAATCGATGCCCTTAAAGAGGACGCAACAGAGAAGCAATGTGGTACGACCAAACACCACATGGCTTTGGAATTTACATTGAATGCTCTACTTTGCAATTTACAAGAATAGAAAGGAAGGCGCAGCTGTTCTCAGTGTCACAGATATAAATTTTTCTCAATTTTTTTCCGATGCTTTAAATGCAAGCTGTACTACAAATGCCGGATATCAACTCTATGAAGGTTGAATCACCCCTGTCGTGAAAATGTGACTTGCTGGAATCTTGAAAAGCTGCTGAGCCTCTTGAAGAGACTTGACAAAAAACGGTTTGTGCGTGAACCGTTTTTTTTTTCCAGCCTAAAACGGCTTGAAGCCCATTCTAGCGTTGTATTGCTTGTATTGATCGAACAACTGGTGCTGAAGTAGCGACAGCCAACTAAACTGACAAATAGGTAGGTGGATAGGTAGACAGGCTGCTAGTTGTGTAGATAGACGTATTGATAGGTAGTCAGTTAGATAGACAGACATATAGATGGATGGATAGATGGATGGATGGATGGATGGATGGATGGATGGATAAATG
>JAIQCU010000013.1:67657-136328 GCA_022114935.1 Leptestheria dahalacensis | reverse complement strand
TGAACTAGCCAGCCGTTCTCCCCCGACCGGTTCAGTTCCTCCACCGACCGGATCCGTCCCACCTGCAACTGGATCCCCCCGTCCCCGTGAACTAGCTAGCCTTCCTCCTCCGACCGGATCTGTTCCTCCCGCTACTGGATCTCCTCGTCCCCGTGAACTATCTAGCCTTCCTCCTCCCACCGGATCCCCTCATCCACGCGTTTGACTCCGCTGAACTTGTCTTGTGTACATCCTAGACTGTTCCATCTTAGCGATTTTACCTCATGGTTCGGCCTTTCTAGACATATTTGGTCTTGTCAGTGCTCTCAATACAGATTTCTAATTTAGCAATATTTTTCTGTACACTCAATTACTTAAAATTCATAATACCCTCGTTGGCGCCATTACTTAAACTGGTAACTGGAGTGTTAAAAGACGAATGATGAGTTTAGAATTTCATCCTCTTGTAAACAGAGAATTATCTAAAAAATTCACTTTCATTATATTGGCTGGAGAAAAGACACAGATGCCAAAGAATGTTTAAAACGAGAACATAACTGTATGTATTTTAAAGGCCCCATTATTACATACCAAACTCGGCAAACGAAATTAAAAGATGCAGTTTACTTCTAAGCGAATTCTCCTCTTGTTCTTCCTGCTGCTCGTTCAGGCTCCGCATCCTATTGTATAACATCACCCAGCGGCCCATAGCAATCTGCGGGCTGCTGCCGACTCGCTGCTGACTTTCCATCCGGTCCAAGTGTTCCTTCAGATCAGGGCTGCTGCTGATGAAAGGCTCACAGCTGCTGACCAGCTCCTGCAGGAGATGCCTGTCCAGCATGTTTGCCGGGAAAACCAGCTTGACACTGTTGGGGTTCGCGGCTTCAGCAGCACGGACGAGCTGCTGAGCTTCATGCGCGTGTTGGAACACCTCAGTGAGAAGCTCGATGAATTCCCGGCATAGTGCCAAGTCCAAATCGTCATCTCTGAGCAGTTTCCAGATATTTAGCAGCAGCTGCTGAAGTTCCAAAACCACCCACGGTGGAAGTATCTGCTGCTGCGGCGGCAGCGTAGCCCAGGTGGGCTTACTGTTCTTGCTATTGGTCGAGCTTTGAGGCTTTTCAACGGGAGGCTGCGACTTTGCAACAGCAGCAGTAGGTGCTGCTCTCTCCTCGTCTTCTTCTTCCCGCTCGATCTTGTTCATCTCCTGCTGTAGCTGGGCTTCCTCTTCCGATTCCAGCTTCTTCTCCTGGCGCTTCCGTAACAGGTGCGAGTACAGGGTCCTCCATAATGTACCGACTGCTGAAAGAATCTTGCGGGGTGATACCTGATGACCGCCGAGGACGACTCCTTCCAGCCAGGAGAGAATACCACGACTCAGTACCAAGTCGTAGGCTAACGCGGGGATCTTGAAAGCTGACTGGATAACTTCCAGGATCAGATTCTATTTATAAAAAAAACAGCAATTTATCTCAGAAATTAACTGAACTGCATTAACAGTATTCCAATAGGTATGATTAAATTACATCTTAATAATGAATTTAGAAAAAAAAAGTTACAGAAAACAAAATTAGAAATAAAAATTGCACGTTAAATTGCCAAAAACATGTAAAGAAAAAGGTACCCTAGTTTGGCTATCAGCAAGTAAATGCGACGAAAAGAGGGACAGCAGCAGTCGGAAGACTCTCCTCTTGGCGCAGATCAGGTAGTCCAGCGGCGATTTGATTCCATCCCGCAGGATCTGCAGCAGGAAGGTCCTCTGTTGCGCACTCTGAACCGGCAGATCCGTGCTGTGGAGCAACACTAGGAACTCGGGAACTTCCTTGGCGTCCAGAGTGGGTTTCACCGACAGGTAATTGTTAATCGGTCTGTAAAGAGGGTGCATAGGATCCGGCAGGATCGCAGCAGCTTTGGCCATGAACAAAGTGACGATGTTGGGTAACTTTGGCGGATATTTGGGATCCTTCTGCCGGAAGAGTTGGGCAGCAGCTCCCCGGCGGAGGCATTCGATCATGTGCAGCCACAGGATACGCTCTGGCCAGGCATCGGCAGCTTGAAGCTGGTCAGAGAAGCGACCAATGGCGTGCCAGGCTGCTGTCCTAACGTCTCCATGGTAACTGCTGAGTGCTGCCAAAAGGAACGGCACTCCACCAGACTGCGTAAACCTTCCGCATTGGGCCACATATTCCGGGGCCAGCAGGTGACTCAGCAACGGTAGCAGGAACCGAGGATCATACACTTCCGCGTTGCTCTCCTGCTGCTCCGTGCTGCTGAGGGCGATCGTCTGAGGGAAGCTGAATGCAGTCCGCAGCAGCTTCTCGCTGTCCAAAAGACCGAGGACTTCAGCAGCTTCCGGCTGCGTGTTCAAGCGCGAGGCGATGCCCTTCCGCAGCGAAAAGTGAGCAGCAGCTGCTGGTCCCCACATGTAAGGGCGGAACTGGGACAGGAGAACCCCGTGCTGTTCATAAAAGACCAGGATGCGCAGGACCAGTTGATCAGCAGCACTGAGTGAAGCTCCGTAAGAGGCCAGCAGCAATGGAATATGTCCATGTTGACAGATTTTAGGCGCCGAGTTCAAAACGGTTAGAACCAGCCTCAAAACGAGTTCCTTTTGCTCCGAATGCGAGTTTTCTTCGTCCAGGATCAACGATATAAAGTCCGAGTGGGTGCTGATCATTTCATGCATCTGCTGCGCCGTGACGCTGAGGGAGTCGCTGCTTCCCGAGCGGCCCAGGGTCTCCCAGACGGCCGTTAGCAGCTTCAAGGAGAGCTTCGCCGTGGTGGGATCGTCGATCCTTAGGCCAACTTTCAAAGAATACTTCATAAACTTGGTCCACGAAGAATCCTCTAGCAGAGTTCCCAGACCAGGATCCATTTTCGCATGTTCCAGCAGCCAAACAGCCTCTTCGACGAGATCCTTCAATTCAGGATCGATTGAGGAATCGGCGTTCTTCAGTAACCCGCAGGCAGATCGAAGAATCAGTTTCAAATGAAGCAGATTATCCTGCGATCTGCGAGCCAGGTTCCTGAAAGACTTGCACGATATCTTTTTAAAGTTGGTCAGCTTCTCGCAGAGTTGTTTGGAATCTTCCGCCGAGCAGATTCGATCGACAATGAAGTCACAAAGACGGTCGACTTCCGGAAAGTCCTGCAGGGCCCGTGTAAACTCTTCAGAATTCTGATACAGCTCCAGGAAGGGATCTTTTATCTTGTCCATCAAAGATCGAAACTCGTCTTCAGCAGCAATTGAACCATCGCCGAGCAGCAGGAGCAGCAGCTTGACCCTCCAGTTGACAGTCAGAAAGCGATCCTGATTGGCCGGATCCTTGCACCAGGCATAGAATCCCAGCTTGAGATCCTGCGACTCCTGCAGCAGCAATCCGCACAGAAGGGAAGCGTCCTCGTCGGCGTCTAGAAACTTGTTGAGCAGCAGCTTCAGTTCCTCCTCCAGCGGTTGCAGCAGCTCGGGGCACAGGCTCAGCACTTCGTAGAGACCCTGCTGCACGCTGCCCAAATCGGGAAGCTGGACGACTTTCCGCAGAACGCTGCTGTCGATTCTCTGACGGTAAGTTTCGTTACCCAGTCGGAGCTGCGCCACTTTACGCAGCAGCAGATTCAGCAGCTTTGTCCAGGAGGTTCCAGGTTTTTCGGCGATGGCCTCAATGAGTTGCTGCAGTTCCGGCAAGGTAAAATCAAAGAGCTGGAACACTGGAATCAACTCCTCAAATTCAATGTTCGCCTTCTTCTTCCGTTCACTTTTGATTCCGGAATTCGACAGCGCGTCCAGCGCGCAGCTCAGCAGCTTCTGCTGAAACGGACCGCGTAATTTCGCCTCCGCTCGGGGTAACAACACAACCAGCAACTGAGTGAAACGCTTCAAGAATTCGTCTGTCGTTCCCAGTGGAGAGAACCATTCCAGCGCGTTCCAGTTCTGGAGAAGAACGCCAAGTACATGTCGAGAAACATTGCTATCATCCCCAGTCTGGAAAAGCTGCTCAAGTAGGCCGAGCAGCGCCTGCTGAACTTCTCCAGAACCCCTCACTCCCCGTAAAGCAGCTATATAGGCTGTTCCGTGCTGCACAATCAGCTCCAGCGCCTCTCTATTCGACCTGCTGGAATCGATTTCCTCTCTCCATTGCTGTTGCGCGCTGCTGAAATCGGTAACTTGGTTACTAAACACTTCAAAAAGGGTTTTCATGGGCCCCCTAAGGTTCAATTCGCCGGCCAGAATGCTGGGAACTGTCTTGGGATTGGTCCAAAACTTCAAGTACGATTTTAGACCATCTTTCAGGATCCTTGACGGAGCTTTACTGGCGAAAGCTTGTGCTACTGTTGCCGTTTCGTGCTGCTGAAGGTGCAACAAGCTGGACAGGACCGCAGCCGTGTAGTTCTGGACATCGAGCAGCTTCTCTTTAGTGGCCGAGCAGCAGTCGAAATAGGCCAGAAACAACGGACTGATCTTTGGAGAGGCGAATTCAGCAGATCTTCCAGCAGCACCTCCTTGTCCTGTTTTCTCCAGAAAGTCTTCCTCCAGCATGGCGTCGATGAGGGACTTTAAAGCAGCTGAACTTGACGATTCGGCAGCTTTTTTACCGAAAATCATGGCCAGTTTTTCCTCGTACTCTGCCGCCCTGCTCACTAGAGTGATGCAGGCGCTGGTAAACAGGTCAGCAGGGCCGTCACCGTCCTTTAGAGGTTGCAGCCAAGCGTAGAGCTCAGCCGGAGTGAACTGGATCAAACCGGATTTCTGCAGGATCGAGTGAAGTAACGAGCCGGCGCAATGCTGGAGATTGGCGTTGGATGTGCGAGAGGCCCGGACCAAGTGACCAATCAGCTCCTCCCTCTGGGCTGCAGCGCTTCCCAAGAGACCCTCGGGCAGTGAAGCGACCAGCTTAAAAGCAGCCAGCTGCAAAGATTCTAACTGCTGGCGGTGATCCTCCTCCTCCTCCCCCTCGGCAGTTTGGACCAACTGCATGACCTCATTGAGCAGCTGAGCAGCTGGAAGGTCTGCCTCCTCCTGGAAATTCAGTTTAGTAAAAAATAGCATTTAAATTGTTATTCTTATTTGAGATGAAAAACTAAATCGAAATTGTCAAGTAATATCAATAATACTTTAATGAAATTAATTGAAATATATAACAGTTAGTGAATTTTACATTTTACTCAAATAATTATGAATTATTATTGTAGTTATTTCTTATTTCATATCGATTCAAAAATATTTGTTTTATAAAATAAATAGTTTAAATTTGACACTTTTATATTTATTTATGTATTTAGACAATTTTCTTTCATAATTTAGTAAGAGTATTTTGTCCGGTAGATAAGTATTAGTTAACTGCGATTTAATATTTCAATGTAAAGGTTAAAAGTAAGCTGTAATAGGCTTAATCAGCTAATGATGAATGACAACTTCTTAATCAATAAGCTTATTTGTAATTGAATTATTTATAAATTAAAATTCCTGCGCTAAAACAGTATTTGTTCCAAGAAGAGGTAATTAAGCTTAAAAATAATTGACAACTAAATTACATCTCGCGTGTAAAAATTCCATTCGGCGTAGATAGTCATCAGCTCCAGTAGTTCCGCCCAGTGTTCCAGGGCCTCTTTCCTTTCCTCCGCAGCCATCAGCCCGCGGCAACTACTGACCAGAAACTTGACGGCCGGCAAAATCCTGCGTAACGAGTCCTTAAAGCCGCTCAGGATCGCTTCCCTCTCCTGCTGACTATAGGCTGCAGCTTTGGAGCTCGTCAGCAGCACCTCTCTGAACTCGGCCGCTTTGCGAAGGACCGTCAACAGTAGGCGACCGGCGGCGGCCCGGACGCGCAGGTCGGAATCCTGCAAAGCATTACTGACAAAGGGTTTGTAGAGGAGCTGCGGGGCCATCAGGGCGGCAGCGCGTAGCGTCTGCTGTTTGACGCTGTATTTCTCTTTAATGCTGACGATGATCGAGACGTTCTGCACGTCTATGACGCGACAAATCAGACTGGCTAATGAGAGCCAGGATTTCGACGTGCGGATTTCTGACAAGTCCGGTGCTAGTGTCGGCAGGTACCAGCGAAGCAAGTCAGGACAACTCTGCATGACGAATACAACCAGCTCGGTAATCGTGTCCCGTTCGGAAACGTCGGTCCGTTCCCAGAATTTCTCCAAACCCTGCAGAAGATGTTAATGGATCACCGCAACTTATAGGAATAAAAACGGCAAATACCTGTAAAAGGTTGAAAAGCACAGAGTTTTTTATCTTCCCGCTCAACCCGAGAGTGTGATCCGCAAACGCCAGACCGTATTTGTGCGAGGATCCCAGCAGTGTCAGCAGCGGATGCACCAGGTCAGCGACAACCAGTCTGTTGTTTTCTGTTTCTTCATCGTCTTTCTCCTCTGCGGGTTTCTCCTTCTTCTTCTTCTTCTTTTTGTCGTTGGACGGCTGCGCCTGGCTCGGTCCCCGCCAGTGGTACAGGGTGGCGAAGTGGATTAACGTCTGCGAGTTGAAGATGCGCAGTTTGAGCGTTTTGCTCAAGAGCGTGCTGGAAGCCACTCGCTCCCGTAAGGCTGTCAGGAAGATCTGGAGCGTGTCTACTGTGTCATAGACCAGCGTCGGGAAGATGGGTTGCAGTATTGCTCTGTTCTCGGCCATCGCACGAAGCACAACGGCGTCTTCCTCCATGAAAAAGGCCGTGATGAACATCAGATACGTCGACCTGACGTCGGGGGTTTCAGTTAGTGATCTCCGTTGGAGGATGTAGGTGACGCAGGCGTGTGTGAAGTCGAATTTGGCGACAAGCTCCCGCGCCAGTACATGTCCGAGGGTCACCATTGACGTCAGCAGGCGCAGGACCGCTTTGACCTGAATCGCGTTGGAGGACGGAGCCAGAGTCATGTAGACGGTTTTCATGTGAGACTCCAGAATGGTGTTGCCAACTTGAATTGCCGTGTTTCGGTACTCAGTCAAGTCGGTCGCGATCCTAATTAACAAGTCAAGTTTAATATTATTTATCATGCAAAACCTCTGATATTAAAGCATACCGAACGAAGACAACTTCCAGCGCTGAGCATATAAGCCCTACTTCGCTGGCTTTGCGTTTCGAGTCAACCTCAAGAAGCGCGAGAATCTCTTTACCCGTCCCGCCTCCTTGCAGAAATTCAAAAACGACGTCGGCCGCGGGAGACGGACCCTCCCCTACGGAAGCCCCCGACGCTTCGTCAAGGAACCGCTTAAGAACTACAATTTAAAAAAAGGAATTACGGGCACCACGTTCAGTTATTTACAGCGGGTAAACTCACCTGTGAACGGATCATTGCCGAGCAAGCCATTCAAAAACCAAGAGATATCATACTTTGGCTTTTTGCTGACATTTTCTGAGCCAGCCTCTGATTTTTTGCTTTTCCTTTTAGTAGATATAGCCATTGTTACAAGTTAAATCATGGGGGCCTGATTTAGCCCAACTTAACCCGAAATGTCAAGATCGTGGAAGGCTCGACTCCACGTGGGTTACAGTTTATTTTTTTCGTCTGCTTCAGTTGTAGGGGGTATGCAACGTTCAGACATTCAAGTGCGGATTTGCGGATCTATTTAACATTTTTTTAAAACTAGGACATTACTGAAATAGACAATACCTACGCCTACAGTATCAATAATGCTATTTACTTAATGTTACATATCGTCGCATATATTAGCTATTATTAATAATATTGCTTTTATATATATTAAATAAGTTGATTATAATTTGACTGCAATATTGGGATATATTTTAATGTATGAAACCAGCTCTTTTTTTAGTAACCACTGTAGGAGTAGGATAGCTCTATCAAATATCAGATCAATAGCATGCACAGTTGTCGGAAAAAAAGTTTCTTCAGATCTTTTGTATTTTGTACTTATAATTTTATTTTCCTCCCTTTAATATTTGTATTTGTTTCATGTGTAACATTGCCGTATATTTTCGATAAAGATAGGACTTTTGTTACTGAACGAGCACGAGCCTCGGTATGTATGAGCTGAACAACATCAATATTATCTAGCTGCGTATAAAAAAAACTAACGTGAGGGGCTTTATGTGTATGGGCGAAGCATACCTTATTTATAAGCTAAGCTCCGGTAGAAGATTGGTGCTTAAGTTTAAGTATGTATCAAATTTCCTTGCAAATACTTTTCAGAATAAACGCCTTAAGGCTTTGGCAACCTTAGGTTCACATCCCATATGGTCTAACGGCTAGGATACCTGGCTTTCACCCAGGAGGCCCGGGTTCGACTCCCGGTATGGGAATACTTTTTCCTCGCCGTTTTTTTCCTCATGTCGTGGCCCAATTCTGTATGAATTCTTGTAATGCAAACTAAATTTTAAAGACATGATTCCTAGTTATATTTAGTGCAGTAGATTTAATATTCACAATGTACATTCTATGTTCTGTTCTACATAATACATAACGTGCAAAGGTTACTTGAGATCTCGGTCCCCGTTTCTGTTTCGCCCAATCATAATTTTCTTGAACAGGATCACGTGACCATGGCCGCCAATCAGGAAGCAAGCATTAGAGCCAGCCAATGCAATGACTTAGTTACAATGAGCTTATAGCTGATATTGTTTACAGACATTCACCGTGTACTCCTCCGTGATTTGCAAATAACCGCCGCTATGGCAGAAGGGCGCGAAGATTATCACGGTGGTGTTCGAATAATCTCAAGAAACCACTGGGCCTGTTTTACTGAAAATTTAAGAGAGTGTTTTAATAAAGAAATCACTGCAGATGTTATTCTGCTAGTAAATTCTTGCCCTGAAGATGTTGCTGCAGGTAATTGGATCCCCATCCAGGGGAACCGATGTGTCCTAGCTGCCATGAGCCCAGTCTTTCGAGACATTCTGCTTTCCGTTCCCGGTACGGAGGAAACTGTGCTTGCAATTCATATGGCGGGCTACTCGTACTCTGCGGTTTACGGTCTCGTCCATTTTCTCTACCACGGATATTGTCCACTCTGGGTCGACGTCAACGATGTGCTTCAGATTCTGCTAGATTTCAAACTGGTTGAGGAGGGGACGGGTATGAATACTTAAACGATGATAGAAATCCTAGATTATTAAATTAAAATTCTTGTTTTGTTTTTTCTAGTTGATGAGCACACATCGCAGCAAGAGAAAGAACGGGAACGGAGACTCTTACTCGAGGAGTTCTTCAGCGAAGATGAAGACGGTAATCAGGCAGACTGCTTGGAAATTGGCCCTTTCGTGGAGACTAAGCTGGAGTTCCCCGCAGGCGATGACTGCGAGTTTGACAGCACAGCTGGAAAAGCTCACAGTGGCCAAATATGCTGTGGTATTAACTTTGCAAATACATTAGTCAGTTTCCAGTTATTACATTAGTTATCGTTGCAGATCCCAACACGACGAAGGAACCGAGGAAGCGTGGACGGCCTCGCAAAACGGGAAACAGTCAACTCTCGGTTCAGCGATCACAGCCGCTTCACCAGCACGCCACTCGCAAGTCCACTTCCACTTCCACTGAACATTCGCAGCCTGTGGCTCCGAGAAAGAGAGGCCGGCCGAGGAAGGACGCAACCAAAAAGACTATTGCAGCTGCCACTAAAAGTCGTGCCCCGCCAAAAAAAGTCCGTCACGTTGTGTCGAACCAGTCAGCCGCCATTTCTCAAAGTACGGTTACAACCAACTAGTTAATATAACCACAATAATGTTGAAAGATCTATGTTAATTATACATACTTTATTTTTTAGATTCTGCCGTAACTCCCGTGGTAATCAATAGGCCTATCGACGTGGAAGCTGTGGTGAGCTCTGTGGGCGGCAGGTTTGTTCCCATCAAGAGTAAAGCGAACGTGGAGGATGTCCCATTAAAACGTATTCAATTGTAGCCGCTTGATAAATTTGAACCAAATACATACAAACGTGTTATCTTCTAGATGGTGCAGTCCCGTTTACGTTCCCCGTTTGCCCCGTCGAAAACACTGCGTTGAAGATGGCCATTCCCGCGCTGACAGAGACGCCACTAAATCCAGAGGGTATTTTTAGTTTTACCCAAATTAGACAGCTTACATTTCAGTTATATAATTCAAACTGCAATATATTATAAATCTTAAATATATATCTATAAAATTATACTAGTGTGGTTTTTGTTGAAACTACTATTAATTTACTTTATTTAAAATAGTAATTTCAAGTTCTCAGTAATTGAAAATTGTAATCCGGGTTTGGTGTAAATGAATAAATAATTCTAGCATTTCAGGCTGCGGATAATGTCATTAGAATTAACTTTAACCATAGTTGAAATGATATTCTTTCGCAACCCGTGCAACATTTTAATTAAAAGAAATGAAAGTAATAGTTCTAATTAATTTCTCTTTTTGCAGGCGGGACAGCAGTGCTCTCCGGGATTGCCAACGCTCCTGCGTGCGGATATCTCATCATAGTGAACAACACACAGCAGCCCCAGGACGGCGGCGGTGGCGTGCCGACTAAAAACGAGCCGACTTCATCAAGACCCGACGAGAAATCCACTCCGACCGGTGGGACCGTCAAATCCAATATCGCCATCGCGCCACGTGGTAGCCATTGATAACAGACTCTCCAATATAAGATTCGTATTAAAATAAAACAAGAAGAAAAACCAAACAAACAAAACAGTAGCTATGTTTTAAAAACTATTTGTTATAACTACTGTAAAGGTTACATGTACTTCTGGTGGATAGGTAGGTGTAAAGGTAGATAGATAGGTAGACAGATAAATAGACAAATAGATAAATAGATTGATGGAGTGTTAGGTAGACAGATGAATAGACAGGTAGATGGTTAGGTACGCCTAATTTCTATACAGATTAAGCGTCATCACGATAGCTAGATAGATAGAGGCTGATAGACCGGTAGACAGACACATAAATGGATAGATAGATGGATAGTTAAGTAGATAGATAGATATAAGTAGTTGGAAACCTTAAATTACAATATGGATTAAGTGTACTTTTGGTAGCCAGCGAACAGATAGAAGATAGACAGGTCGATTGATTGTAAAAATCTGATCAGGTGTAGTTTTGATGGTATGTCTTCACATCAGGTTTTATTAAAACTAAGAACAAAACATTCAAGGGTTTACTTCGGAGAAACTGTTTACTTTCGACGATATCGTAAACCGTTTGTCTATTGTCGCCCCCTCGGCATGCAAGTAACACCATAAAGGCCGAATGTACTTTGGGACAAAGAAATTCACATTTGTGTTATTCATTTATTTTTATTCGTGTAAACTCTTCTTTTATTAATGTCATTATTTGTAATTATTGCTTCTAAATTTTTGGAAGGATGGTTGCAGCAGGATATCGATTTACACTTTGTATTTTTTTTTAAATGTTATACGTTATATTTTTTATTGTAATTTTTATTTAGGAAAAATTCCGGCTGAATCGAGCGCCCCGGCCACCCGTTATCGGTGCGGCACATGCGACGAGACCTTCGCCTCGGAATGGGACTGTCAGCGTCACCTGAAGAAGCACAGGTACAAGTGCAAGTACTGTGACAAGACGTACCCGATCGTCAGCCAGCTGCGGAACCACGTGCGCTGTCACACCAAGGAGAAACCCTTCAGCTGCCACGTGTGCCAACAGAGCTTCAGCCACCGTAAGACGCTCGACTACCACCTGACGACCCACTCCAGCGTGCGCAGCCACCAGTGCTCCATCTGCGCCAAGACGTTCAAACGCAAGTGCTACCTGAGGCTCCACATGCGGATGCACACCCGGGAGAAACCGTACGCGTGTCCGCACTGCGGTAAGAGGTTCACGCAGGGCTGCAACATGCGCAAGCACATGAGGACGCACCAGAAGGGCCAGCCAGCCGACAAGGCGACGGCCGACCTTGTACCAGCCAAGAATGACAGCGACGCCAAAGAGGATTCCGAGGTTGCCATGACGACAACGGGAGAACTTTAGCGAGAGACTAAGTCGTCGTTAAAATAGGATCATTGCGGGTCCCGTAGCGCGATGTTTTATTAATAGGGGGTCAGAGGGGACTGACGCGGGGAATCGTAATTGAGACGCTGCGCAAGTACACTAATTATAATCGTACCACTAGCAACTTGTAAAAAAATCAATATTTTAATTTAAAATAAAGTACAAAGAAAGACAGCGATGAGAATATTATGAAAATCAGGGAATTGGAGTAGAAAAAATGTAATTTATTCCATTACAAGTCCAAGCCGATTGTCTTGCGGACAGTATCTTCCAGTCCATTTACTTCGCTCCCCTCCGCTTCCTCCCATCGGTAAGCTGAAATCACCGTTGAACAATAGTTGAACGCCTGAACGGGCATCTTAACTATACTGAATTTTTTCAAGAAGGCAGAGGAATAAAGAAAATCCTGATTGATTTTAAAGGTTCAAACACTGATTGGTGGGTTGATTTGCTACCAAGTGCAATGTGAACAGTAATTCCAGTCAAGGGTAATAACGCTGTTAAAATTGTCGCAAGCGCGTAGAAAGAGGGGCACGGGGATCGTCAAAGACGAAACCGAGGTTGTCTCAACGGTGATTTGCTGCTGAAAAGGTAGCCAAACGTTGGTCCTTTCTTCTCTAAATGCTAATCTTATTACAGGCAAGCAAAAGCGTTCTTGCTTTTCTTCCTTCGCTTCTTTTGAAGCTCTTCGTTGGGCTGCTCCCGTGTAACGGGGCAGGAGGGGCAGAGGCTTTTTTTGGAATTTTTCAGTTCAGTTTTCCATTTGTATTTCCTGTTTTTAGGGGAGAAAACAGAGCGAAACACAGCAGGATCAATACGATGAAAATCCTATCATTTGGAATATGATTTCGATATTACATTCAATATGATATGTACAGTTGTATTTAATTCGATGAATTATTCAATTCATATTAAATTCCTGGAAAAAAATGATTAGCATCTTAATTTACTGCTCATAATAACGTTAACCGGATAAAGATTGAATGTGATTTAACCTTGAATATGATGTTGCATCTTTCTATCTATCTAGCTATTGTTAAGTGTTACTGCGGTTAAATTAAAATATTGTTTAACTGAACATAAAAGGCGCATTGTCAGCCTTGTTTATGAATGAATATATTTATTTGTCAAGTTAGAATATGAGGGGGAATGAATGCAGCAGCGCCTGCGTAAAAGCCACAGCGGAGCGGAGAAGGGGCAATACGCTTAAACTGTTCGTCTTTAGTGGCCGGTCTTCAGCGTACCAGCCCGGAGCATTTTCACACGGGATCTATTTCCGTGTTTCTTTATTGAAGAACATCCCGAAGGTGGTTACAAGTAGAAAAAATGTATCGGATTGTTATATCGCGATCAGTTTCAATCGATCATTAAGCCAATTCTCTACTTCATTTCCTTTAAACTCGGCAATAGACCAAAAAGGTTTGTGGAAAAGCTTCCTCCAGTTGTATTGGCAACAGGTAAGTCGAAACCTTTGATGATTTGAGTAATTAGCTATGGAATTAACGAACTAATTAGTTAATGAAATCTATCGTAAGGGTTCTCTGTTTTGAGAGGTACTATAATGGATTGGATGTCGAAATGGAACTGCAAGAAACCCCTTTGGTAATTCAGCACCCCGACCAGTTAATTGCTTCCAAGTTGTGTTTCATTTGCTCAGAAGCGATTTCGACAATGTTTGCGTTTCACGCGTCGACAAAGCGACACTTGTGGACGTCGAATAGCGCGAAACTTGTTGGAATGGTCACCACCCGAGTTGATACGGATCAGTTAAGACCCTCAACTTTAATGGTGAAACAGTCAAGTGGAATTCCATGACGGTGGAATTTGTTAACCGATGCGATGTCGTACGTATAACGGAGCTGATAATGGGTCGGGGTCGGGGTTATTTAGACCATTTGTGCGGAAAACCCTCCCTGCGGATGAAATAATGGCACTAATGGAAGAGGTGGACCAAATCACCCGAAGGATGTGGACCATTTACCCCAATCTTCTTATTTTTATACGACAAAGCGCTTATGTTACATTGATTGAGAGATATTGACCGGAAAAGAACTTATAATCTGGGAGTTGGGGCAATTGGACCACCCCATGGGGGTCAGTTGGACCGCTGTATAAAGTACCTCTTGTGAAACAAATTTGTAAATGAGAGGGTGGTCCATGAGACCCATGCAGGGTGGTCCAATTGACCCTTTCTTTAGTTCAGATTTAAAATTAATGCTGAATTTAAAACTGGTGAACACGGATTCTAAATTGAATTGATTTTGTCACATTTGTTCTTAGTCCGCTTAGTGCCATTATACTTGTCCTTGTGGACACGTAATAGAAATAATAATAATTAAAATGAATGAGATGATAATAATAACAGTATTAATGATTAAACCGATTAGAGAGTAAACTGAGCTATCTCTTGAACTTCATCATTTAAAGAGATAGCATCCCATAACCCTTTCACAAACTTGAATTGACGTGTCAGTCACTGATGCTCCACTCGGAAGAAGTTGCAGCTGCATCTCAAGGCTACATCCGCCCGCTGTCACGACTGCCTTACGGGAATGACTTGTTAATTGATCCACCAAACTCAAGACGTTTACGTCATAATTCTCAGCAAAAGTTCCTTACACAAGGGGAGAAAATATCAGCTGACGCAACACGGGCTTGGTCCAATTGCCTCAATCCCGACCCCTAATTAGGTCGTCTGAACATCACTTCAAAACGCCTTTCATGCAGTTTGGAGTCATTCTAGGCCATGGTCCAGTGACCCCTTAGGGGTGGTCCATTTGCCCCAACCCCCGCTCGCCCAAAAAAAAATCACTTGGAGCACCATTTAAAAACGCCTTTCGTCAAGTTTGAAGTCACTCAAGGCCATGGTCCAGTGTCCCTTTAGGGGGTGGTCCAATTGCCCCAACCCCGACCCCTAATTGGGTCATCTGACCATCACTTCAAAATGCTTTTCATGCAGTTTGGAGTCATTCTAGGCCATGGTTCAGTGTCCCTTTAGGGGGTGGTCCAATTGCCCCAACCCCGTTACTTTGAATTTCTGTTGGTATAGCTTTGAGTTTGCGAAAACCCATTAAAATCCTTTTGTTGTTACGCAATCCTTCAAATTCTTCATTGCTCTTCATAACTGCACTGTCATCTATTGCTGAAAAGAGACGGTGGAAGGCAGTGTGTGTACTTTTCACGCTGCTTTTAAGTGGATTATGTAAACGCAGAGTAGCAAAGGAAGTCGCTGGAATATGTAGTGCGAGAACTAAGAACTTTTCTGTGGTAATTTACCCTCTCGGATCAATTATTCGTTCCACCAAGTTCCACGCAGTAGCTTTTCGTTCCACACACAGACAAACATACACGACCGACAAAACATCAAATTGGCCTAAACAAGCGAAATAGACAAATAATTCAATTATACGACGACACTTTTAATTAATCTAAGAGAGTAGAGGCATAATTAGTTTGGTTATAGTGATATTATAATTAGCGAGGCTCTCCAGGCTTATGTCAACTCTCTGAAAAGCCACCGCCCGACGAGCTTAGAGAAGGGAACAAAAACGAATTAATTTGCGAGGCCTTGAGCAACTGTCCCGCGTTCTAATTAAGACAAGAGTCACTGGATATGTTAAGTATCTCCAGGGAGCTTTTTATCAACAGCTCGCCAAAAGGGGGATCGCTACATACTCGGATTCACACTCAAAAATTCACTGGCACTAACTGTACTAGACTTGTACAGCTGTTGCAACACCTGTAGTTACACAGACCAGTCTTTGTATTTGTTTACAAGCCCAGCGTTTAACTAATATCAACATATCTTTATCGATTAGAAGTCAATCATTTGGAATATTATTTTTAAAAATTCGGTCTTGGACATATTTAATTAGTTAGCAGGTGGACCAAATGGCCCATGTATATAGGCTGGGGCAATTGGACCACCCATGGGGGTCACTTGGACCACTATGTAAAAACACAGATCATGAAGTTTTCCGTCTGTTTTCGGTTGTGGTCCAAATGACCCATGTATATAGAGGTTGGGGCAATTGGACCACCCATGGGGGCCATTTGGACCATATGTAAAAACACCGATCATAGCGTTTTTCGTCATTTTCGAGGGTGGTCCAAATGACCCGTAAGGGGTGGTCCAATTGCCCCCCCCCCTGCTCCCTTTTGTCTGGTTAAGGATATCCCACCGTAATCTCCTTGCGTGTCTGAGCTTCATGGCAAACCGAAGTCATCATCTGCCACTGAATAATCGCGCAACTCCTCAATCATTTAGGCTTAGCATGTATCTTTGAATGGGTACTTGAAAACCTGCAGCAGCAGCCAAGCGGTAATCAAAGGGTTATGGCTAATAGTTCCCAGAGAATGTCAAAGAAAGGAGTCATTAGCGTCGTATAGACGAACCAATAGACGCGCGTTGCTGATTTAGCAACATCAACACTTGGTTTATTTTTCATTTCTTCCTCTTTTTATATATTAGTAGCGAGCGCCGTCTAAATTGCGTTTCCAGACAATAAAACAAATTCATTTTTGATTTCAAATTACTCGGTATACATCTGGCAAGGACCGACTGTGTAGACTGGCGCTCGTCTATCTCGTCTTATAGAAAAGCCGCTCGAGAAGTGCGGGAGGACAATGGAGTCTATATGTGTCCCGCTGAAAAGCACACGCCTCCCGCTCAAATGAGATTGCTTTTTACACCGCCGTAAAAAGACGTTACTCCTTTAGGTATTATCCGCTAGCATATCGCCCGACGACGGATGTGTTACAACCGTCGAGAACCTTCTTCAGTCGACATTTCCCCACTTTTTCCTTCTTGAATAAACCCGGTGTGACAGACCACTTACTGTCCGGGAACACGTCAGTTTTCTTCTTCTAAAGGCTCTTTATTGTAGACTTTTACCTTTTTATCCATTGAAGTAAATATAGATTATAAAATGGCCGGTTATGTAAGAGGCTCTATAATAAACGCGTGTTGATGGAATAAGTTGGTTGTTGTGTGATGCTGGTGGGTTGGATGGAAGATTCCCCGAGGATTTTTGCGGTTCCCGTTCTGGTCTAATCCATCACAGTCTTCTTCTTTTGAGTCGAGAGACGCCCTTGATATATTTATTTTCCCATGGTTTTTTATATCTTGACGTACAAACACAACAAGGATATATTAATTTGGTTCAGCTGTTATTTTTTGCTCTCTCCTGACGAGTTGCTGTGTTGCTCCCTTGGAAAGTGCAAGGTGGGACGTGCTTTCATTTAGCCAAGAAATATTGCCGGTAATGAACCAAAGAGGAAAGAGCGGAAAAAAACGGCAAATGTTATGTGCGAGGTATAACAAAAAGCCGAGAAATCGTTAAGAACAAACCATTAATAATAATGGTAATATAGTAACGATATCAATGACTGGATGAATGAAATTCGTGCAATACCAGAAAATTAATCAAATAAAACAAATATAATAATCGCTATTCCATTATTTTGCTGCCAAAACAAAAAGGGTCGTGCAAGGTCTACACACACGAAGTTTATATAAAGCTGGGCCGGAGAGTAGATTATCTCTTCTTTCCGCAGTGATTCACTTTTGCAGTTGAAACATGGCCGTGCACTTTACACGGGGAAATGGATTGCAATTTTCTCTTTATGCCACTGATTTATTACGTGTGAGTCTCGCGCTTGTCTCGCACCGTTTCCAAAGAAAACCTTGCACACGTTAGCTTCATCTCCCGTTTTTATTTCAAAAACAAGAAACAATAAAAGCTCCAAAAGATATAAATTATTCCTATTTTTCTCCACCGCAAGATGGACGAGACACTCCCCCACCATAGCCAGAATATTTTACCATTTTCCCCCGTTTCTTTTCTGTGCCTCGTATATATAGTAGTCCTTGCATCTGTTACGACGATGCTGAGAAATATTTTTAAAAAGGAAACTTGCTATATTCCAGGCCAAATAACTGGTGAGGCCCGACGGTGTAGTAAATTCACCCGAGTGATGAAAGCCCCAGTCGGGCTCAGCATGGGCACGGGAGACCAAAAAAAAATCAACTTCAATATAATTCATCTATGCAGCGACTATAACCCAAATCAATCCACCCCCAAGAACAAAACATCCGAGTAAAATCGACATCCTTTAAAGTTGATTCGATATTTTGTTAAGAAAACCAGGTTTAGGGGAGTCTATAGTCTCTGTGTTACCGTCCCTGCTCCCTGGCTTGGCTTTTGCCCTGAGGCTATGCTAAAGGTCATCCTTTCTTTTGTCCCTAAGGGAACAAAAAGCCAAGCACGGGGTTTAGTTTCCCATTCGCCTTTCCCTTTCTTAACAAAAAAGGCTGCTTGCTCTGTTTTGAAAAAGAAGCAAACCAACGGATCTTTATAGACGAGGTGCCGCTGTTGAAGATCAACTGTGAATTCAGTTATCAATGGCCGCCATGTTGAATTATTCCGCGGGTACTCAGCTAGGTGGAGACCAGTGGATCGGGAAGGATTGGGGTGGTGTGTCTTGTCACGTATGCGTAAATATCGATATACCCAAACTGTTTTAGCCATGTTATATCATTGTCAGATATCAAAACATCGACTTGTCAAATTGATATATCAGACTGTTTTAACTATGTTATATTATATGAATTACCGTTACACATATATGGAAGAATTTAGTCGATAAGTATTAATATTTTGATGAATCAAGTTTACACATTGTATCAAAGATATCAGCACTTTTCATAAAACATTATACTTTCCTTAATATTCCAACAATACAAGCGATATATCGACATATCAAGTATTGTAGCCGGGTTAAACCATATTTCCATATCAACCTTTTTCGATTCCGCATTTCGAAATATATAACTTCCTTGATACATCACAATCGATACATGTATCAGTATATCAACATTACAATATTGGACCGTGGATATATCACAAGTCCTCTTAAACGCAAAAGCTTCTTTGGAAGCAGTGGTGGATGATACGTCAGTGCAAATATCAGCGATATAACGATATATATCATCGTTACAGGTCCCGATATATCATATCAAAAGGCAGATAAGTATAGAGGTTTTGTAGGTTTTTATTACCCTGGAACTAGGGGATAGGGAAGCTGCGATTCACGCTTAAAGAAGATGTATGGAGGCTTTCTCCCCTTTATCAGCCGTTTCGCTTTTACCCGGAGGGGTGTAAAGAGCCAAGCAGACGAAAACTTTGAGTTACTCGTACACTTGGCCAAGTATAAATCTTGCCTCTCCCTCCTTCCTCCTGCATTGTAAGAACTTGGTAAGGGCAAAGTTGTGTTTTTGTTGTATACTCTAGCTCTTTCTTCTTATGTATCTACATCGTCCCCTTAAGCTGTTTTCAATTCTTCATGAGCAATGTATACAAGTCACGTGCCGTACTGATAACCAGCGACAGGCTCGTTGAGGGTTTAACAAGAAGTAGAGAGAGAGGGAGGGAGGGAAGATAACTTTTTTTGGGTGCCCTCTGCTTTTCTAGACGTAGCCGTAAATTAGGGCCCGAGTTGCTCTATTGGCAGCAAATACCCAAAGAAAACCAAGGCTGCGACTCTTGTGTATCTTTGATTAAATTAAGCGGGACGGCGGATCCATTTGAATCCAAACTGTCATCAACAATGCGCATACATTTGTGCGGATTCGATCCGAGATATACAAGTCAAAGAGTTTGTTGTAAGTTACTCTCTGAGGTGTCAAGATAGAACGAACCGTGAACCCTCGTGGATCTTGCAATCGCAATCGGAATATTCAAATATGCAATCTGTTTGTGCATGGTTGTTATAGACGAAAAAAAGCGCGCGCGACGCGACACGATCGTCATTTGTTCTAGTTCTCGTTATAGAACCGACGCCTGCCTGCTGAAATACGTCGAAGAAATCTCTAGAATTTTTAAATTTCGTTACAAAAGTTACACGAGGCAACAATCGTCGTTTGTTTCTTGCTACGACCGGCATTTGTTTGGCTCAACACAACCATTTTTTTGGTTTACTTTTTCAGCAGGACTATTTTTTCAGGAAATAAAAAAGAACTCGGCGAAATCGCTTTACGTCCATGTTAATCCAACATATTAAATTACGCGCAGCGATCTTCATTTGTTTAGCTAAACGCCCTGAAACGAAGCTGGTTGTCTTAGCAACACAGCTATAACCAACTTTTTTGCAATGCACGAAGTAGTGTAACTGTCACGACAATAAAGAACGATACACTCGACGATCGTCATTTGTTCGCCGTTCATGACACCAAGACAAAAGGGACGCCCAACGGCCAAACCGACCGTTATGCACACAAAAAGGCATCCACCACAAAGAGTGTTGCAAGTTTCAAGTTGTGTTCGTATCCGGGCAGTTTATATATGTTTCAATCCGCCATTGTTTATTATACATAGATAACGAATAGTTCAAAAGTTAGAAGCATAACCGTGTCGTAAATATTTGATTGCAAGGGTCCGAGGAGGTCTACTCTATTCGCGCACTGCTTGTATTCCCTTTGATGCTGGGTACCCGAGAGGAGGACCGACGAGCTACTTTATCATATCTTTTCCATCTGTTTATGTGTTTGTGCAGGCTATTAGCCGGCATCTTGTCACGGGCCATAAGCAAGTCAAAGGGAAACCACTCACGTTCTATTCTCACTTTGCACGTGACCGGCATGTCTTAATGGCTGCCACGAAAGTCGAGTCTAGCAGTTAATACTTCTTGTCTCTTGGTTTATCTCTTCCTGCTGTCTCTTATACATTCGGTTATATAACTACTGTGAGGTTGCACAAGTTGCAGTTGACCTTTGTTTTTCTCACTCTTGACTGGTGTTCTCACACATGCTCGTCCGACTCGTCTACTTGGCTCTCAGTGTCAAGATAAACAACTAATGAAACAAGAGGGAACCAACGGCTGAGAAAAAGAAAGATGAAAAACACACAACAAACGAAAACACTAGTGAGTGTATACCGAGTACACCGGCTTTTGCCGTGAAAGAATAATACGACGGCGAAAGGTTCTAATCGAATTATACCAATAGTTGACTCGACATCCGAGTATAGACTCTTTTGATATCGGTCCAAATTGCTTCTCACGCTAATGGAAAGGAAAAGCCCAACAGTAGTTTTAAACTCGTGTTATTTGTTTACCTTAGATAAAAGCTTCTGCTAGAAAGCGTCGTCGTTTTTTCCGATCCGATTCTGACGAGCAATGCGTCACCCTGCGAAAATATAAAACCAGCAATTGACGTGATAGCTATACGGTAATAATGCCGAGTACTTGGACTTATATGATGCAATGCGCTTTAGAAGCCAATTATACAATAGGGTATAGCCATATAAACACACTGCGTGACATGTCGCGGCAACAAAGCTGAAAGCTATGGTTGGGGAGAACAGGGGAAGGGCTTGATTTAAAGGTGCGTGCACTGGCGCCAGTATCGTTGTTTGTTATTTTCGGAGGAACATAGAAGCAACAGCAGAAGGGTGGTCACTAGCTTTTACCTTTCATTATGTCCCAGACACACGTGATTTTTAATAAGATAAACACCACAGCTGGTAATATACGTTTATGTTCATTGAGCACATGGCATTTAGGTGTGTAGCCATGTTGCGTGCCCGTTTGGATAGGGGTATCCGGTCTCTCTCGCTCTCCAGTGCTTCTCTTTGCTTCTTATTGATCCGAATACAGCAACACGAGCACTTTGTATGTACAATAGCTTTTTTCTAAAGCTTTTTTGCATTTGGTCCTCTTGAAGCCCCTATACTCTTCCTTCTGCTTACTTCGCCCCTCTTGCTTGAAAACTATTACACCAAGTTTTACTACTTACTTTGCTTCTACTTGCAAAGACCCTTGCTTTATTTGACGACGCCATCATGCCGAGCAAAATCAAATAAAAATGCAACAGTAAAAGCCGATAACTGCCGGCAGTGAAGTACTTTTATTTAGACGTACTGCTGCAACTTAGGCGTCGCCCTTTTCGCAACCCGGGAACCCCTAAGTGTTCTTCTGTTGTTTCCCTAAGGGGCAAAGACTGTGTCTCCCTTAGGGGTTTTAGACGCAACCGCGCTTTAGCAGACGAACCCTACACATCCACTCTCTTTCTGGTTCAGTAAGCTGTTGTAGTAATAGACAGTTATTACAACTTGTGTACCTTTACATGAGTTGACGTTTTTACCCTGCCTTGGTATCAAGGTTGACCACAGTGCAAACAGTGGGTGGTACAGTACATCGGCTATTGAAGGGTACAGGGAACGTGGGTAATAAATGCATCTATCAAGGGAATATATACCCGTTAAAAGGGGAAGCCATGGCCTATATTGACCTATAATGGATTGCGTCATTCCACTTGTTCGCGTCTCTTAATGAGAATTCAACGTCACGGGTTGGTGGTGAGCGGCCATACCATCGACTCTCTGTTCTTGATGAAGCACTAATAACCCCGGCCGTAAAGGTTCGCTTCCCTAACCCCTTGAGACGTTAATTTTTTTCCCCTACTCGTCTTAAAAGGGAGGTTAAAAAAAATATCTTAACTCTATCTTGTGATTTCCGATGCCTCGACGCCATGTTTTCATCTGCTGCGGTGGCAGGAAAGACGTAAAAGAAAAAGGAGGAACCCGAAAAAAGGGGAAAACGTTGCTGTTGTATTAGGAATTAGAGTGGAGCTTGGAGATTACTCCAGTGTCTCTTAAAACTATGTAAACCCATTGCCTAAGTGGATTGTTATTCCATCTTATAACAGCCAGCGCATACACACACAGTGCACGGAACAACAAAGCAGCGCTCTCCTTGAAGCCACCCTTTACTTAGCAATTAACAATAGCGTATCCCAAACTATGTCTGAACTTGACTGGTAAACAGGTAAATCTCCTAAATCTGTAAACAGTTTCTATTTGCAATACATCGAGAATAGCATCAACATTAAAAGAAGTGTTATTATGCCTCTGTCTGCCATCTTAATAACCTTTTTTTGGTGTGTGTCTTTTGTTTTCTCTTATAGGTTTTGCTTGCCAATGCATTGCGCCAGAGACATGCTTCTGTTGACGCTGATGTCGTTTGTGGTATTTTCTCGGGGATCCGCTTCTCCACTCGAATCAGGTTTATTAATCAATCAATGCCTTGCAGTTTTTTCCCTCTTACTTTTGTGTATCAACATGAAAACATGTTTACCGCGCAATAGGAACTAAAAGTGATCGATTGAATGCAAAACTGTGTGATGTGTCAGTGAAGAATGAATTAAAGATATCGACCGCGATGAATAAGCTGCGGCTCAAAGGTGATGTAACCAAGTTGAGAGTACAGCGAGAGGCTTTACATTTGCCGTTGAGGGAAATACTTGAAAGCTAATTTGCAATTCATCAACTTGTAAGAACGGCGTGCTGGGCAGGGGGGTTAAAGTAGCATCACGCGGGGCCACTGATGGCAATTAAGGAGCCTTTCTAGTTCTTGATGGTCTTGTCGAACCAGTTCGCCTACAGATAGGGCGACTATGCTCAAGGCCTTGACTAGGAAAAACAACCCAATCAATAGGTCCATAAAGTGGGTTCTTTATGGGCTTTATTGAATCCCGGCGGACGCATTTTCGTCTTGCGGTCCTCCAATTGATCCGATCCGAATCTTATTTCGTATTCTTTTTTACGATAACAGATACTTCATCAAACGGCACTTCAGCGCTGGGCATCGAGCTGGACGACCTGATTGGCGACGCGGAGAACGGAACCAGCGTCCACGTGATCGCCCTTCAAGGCGAAACGGCGCTGCTGCCTTGCAAGGCTTACAGTCTCGGCCAGAGAACGGTACTAATTAATTAATTAATTTTAATCAACGGCCGAATAAACGTCAATTTGCGGCCCAGCACACGCCACAAGGACTGACTTAACAACATAGTAAAACCGTCTCGGCAACTCGCTTCTCGCTTCCCTCGGAAAACTTCAATTAAACACAGAAGCCGCGAGTTTCAAAAACAAAAGGCACACAGACCAAACTGAGAGAGAGAGAGAGAGAGAGAGAGAGAGGAACAAAGATGTAATTGTTGTTTTCACTTGGAGCCTTCAGTTAACCCTTTAAAATCCTTCGAGCAAATTAGGATTCTACGAATTTTTAGTGGAAATAACACAAGAAAGAAAATAACCGCAGTTGAGGTTTTGCACATCACAGACTAAACAAGAGTCACGCCCATTTTGGGTGCAATTGCACTTTCACTAATTGCAAAATAAATCAAGGTAAAACAGGATGGCAGCTCATATTCTTCAGTCTTGTCACCTAGTAAGTCGCGGTACCCACAAAAAGAATGACCCAACTAGGATCGACCAGATACAAGCTCTAACACGCAATCTCGACACGCTGAAAACCATTGAGAGTAATTTGTCGACCGGCAATTTATATCGGACGCAGTGATTTTTTCTTTCCGCCTTCCTTCCCTCGGACAACTCTCCAACAACCAGGCCCAGCAGCGTAGTATAGCCAAGCGGTTTCGATAAATCAAGCCCAGCTCGTCTTGCACGAGCCAAACTGCCATTATTGGGCGCCTCTCTTACGGGAATACCTTGCGGCTTGTTGGCACCCTTCATCGATAATACGCCTCGCACAACAAAAGACCGCATCCCCTTTATTGACTGTGTATACAAACATATAAAAAAAATTCCTCGTTTGCATAAATAACCTCGTGTCAATCCTTCAAAGACTCATAGGAAAAAAAAACTATTTATATTAGTATAGCCTGAAATGGATGTTAGGCTAAAGAACAAACGGGTGCTGAGAGTTAATTTGTGCAGGTCTCGTGGATCCGTCGTCGAGACTGGCATATTCTGTCATCGGGAAGTCATCTGTACACGGCTGACGGTCGTTTCCACGTCCTGCATCGACCCCCGGACTGGATCCTGCGCCTCAAATGGCCTCAAGTTCACGATTCGGGAACGTACGAATGTCAGGTAGACTTCTTGGATGTTCCCGTACCTTCTTATCGCACCGGATCCCGACCGTCAAAACTTTGGTCGTTGTCCAGTCTTATAGAGTTGGGTACACAGCCGCAGGGCAAAATCCAAACCAAGGTTCAGCTATTCAGTTCTGATGAACACTATATACCCTTACGTTGTATCGAACTGTATACATACCAACTGCAACAATGTTCAAAGCAAGGAGCCTCGATTGTCTCAAAGGACACGCTTGAGTTAGCATTCAACGCGGCTGTTGTTATTTCGCAAGTAAAGCTCGCTTTCTGTGAAAACAGTGGCCATAGCCAGGATTTACCCCTTTGTTTCTAGGCTCTCTTCCGAGTGAGGCTTTCACAAAGGGAGAAGACACCCAAAGAAAACCGTGTGCTGTAAAGATAAGACGAGGGAAGGGTATGCGCGCAAAAACAGTTCTTACCAACACCAGCCCTTAACTTGTTACAGCGGGAACGATGAGGGGACGACGGAAACGCGAATCGACACGAAAAAAATTTACAAAAAAGACGCATCGAAGAAGGAGTGCAACAGGGAAAAAACTAAATTGGTTGAAAAAAAAGGAAGAGAGTTGTGCAGATAGAGAGAGAGAGACGAGACATTGCTTTTGTAGAGAAAAACATAGCTCTGATTACCCAAGCCATAGTATAGAATGGTTCAATACCGACTGCCTGGGAGCTCCATTAACGCCCCATTGATTGAGTACTTCATAACCTGTGACATTTTCAACAGCTGATATGGGTTAGCCACACCTTTTGCCGCTGTACGGTTAAACCTCTATAATCTAGTTAAAACAGCGACTATCCCAACGCTCGTGAAATCAAAAAAAGAAGAAGAAGCAAAGCTTCAAGTTCAAGTATATCCCACCCGAAAATTGGGCAGGGAGCAGCACCTTGAAAAGATCTAGCAGCACGGAAAGCAGCTTAGAACTACTTTGAAAATCCAATGACTGAAGGGCAAATAACGTGCTGGGAAAGTGCAGAATCTACAGAACAAAAGTAGCCAGCAGAGGCTGTAACGCTTTCATTAACGGTTTCTCAGCAGACGAAAACTTGAAACTCGCGTTTGAAATCCTTTGCTTTTCGGTTCTCTTTTCAATGGAACCTTGTTTTTACGCACGCTAATTGAACATTCTGCACACGAATCCGATGTATTTCCATTTGTTTTCGTGCAAAAACTTCAACCAGGACGCTGAAATTTTGCTAACCTTTTTCTCATATATCTTCCCACACCCTTTTTGATGCAAGCGTACAACAGATGCATGGTCCAATTTCTCCACGCCCACACGCGACCTTAAAAACTGTTGCTGGCTTTGAGTAATATCTCTTTTATTCCTTTTCTTACTTGAAACTATGCGAGCGCTACATGTTTAGATGATTTCGTTTGCTGCTGGCGCTGGTAAAGTAAAACGGCATCTCAACGCACAAAGATGAGCGAGTCGCCAGTTTGCATTGACATTAATGTTTCCTGGGTTATACATCAAAGAGGTGCATCAAACTCGGAAATTTTTTCCACCGCGCTCCAGTTTTCCCCCCCCCCCTTGTTTTCAAGGCCGTAAAAACTGCATTATACGGGGAGAGCATCGATCAAATCGCTTTGAGACCACGAAAGCAATTCCTTAAGAAAGAAACATGCAACGTTGCCATGTGTTGTTTCTTTAAAAAAATAAATTGGGCGATTCTGCAACAAACGCTATTTGGATGGAGCTACTACAATTTCCTGCCTCTCTTTTCCGAAATAACAGCAGTTTTTCTTGCCGTTTGTTTGCATTCGGTATACACAACAACCGTTTCACTATTGCATAAACAACAAACGAGTCACTTTTGCCCATAAACTCCATAGGGACCACCTGCGCGCATTGTTGCCGTGTCGTCGAGTCAAAGAGCTGCTTTTCCTATAAATTTTCGTACATTTTTTGTACATCTCAACTGTACTGTACTGTAATGTCGTCTTGGTAGGACTTTAATTCAGTCAAGTGAGATAAAGCGCGTTTATCATGTAGAGCAGCAGAAGCATGGCGGAGGGGAAGGGCCGCTGTAAGTTATATCTCCGTCGTTTTGAATTGCTACAAGTTTAAGGATCAACAGCGTTTTTGAACGATCTGCTGAGTCTGAAAACCAGAGAGGATTAGTTCCCCATTTGGAAGAAAAGCAGTGTGTCATACGTGGATGTTAAAAGTAGCCTAAGGTTGGAAGATTGATTATAGAAAGTGATCCTAGACGAGACGAGAGATGAAAGAGAGATGTTGTGTCTGGATGTAGATATCGGGCAGCTCGGGACAAGTGTCGCATTTCGTGGAACTTTTAGTGTGGGAGCCGATGGCGTCGATGGGAGAGGGGACAGAACACCACGTCGAGGCCGGCAGCAGCATTCAATTGCACTGCATTCTCGCTCCAGTAACTCACAATTATTCCGCGGATAGCAACCGGATAATCGCCAACAGTACTGATCTTCTCCATTCCATGGTATATCAAGATATATTACTTTTCTTTTTTCAGCAAAGAACTCGTCCGAGAAGCTTATCCTGCTTTACTATTGCATAGATACATCATATATACCAATTTGTTATAAATAGATCCAAGTTAACACTAATCTTTAAAGTATTAATACTATATCTATAAAGTTGATTGAACGAAATAATACATATTAACTGATGTATGCATACTATATTGAGTTAAAATCTAACTGGCGCCATTTTAACAGGAAAATTTGATTACGTGGTAATTTCAATTACGAAATAAAAATTAGGGATAAAGTTAGTTTTAAAGGTAGATATAAGAAACGTGGGTACACTACGTCGTAATTGGTCCCTACGGGATCGTATAGCGGTTTCTTCGCAGATATTTGCGGAAACTTAGAAGCTTCGCCAAGCAATAAATAACATCGAGAATCCGCAATTTTTCCGTCCCTGTACATTTAATATGAAACCGACAATAAACTACTTCTAGAAACCCTCAAGAAATCGATATTGTTAACATTAGATATCAGGTAAGTTATTCGGTTAACTTTAAACGTCTTAGACACACTTTGATGTTATATCCAGTTAATAAGCGATCCGAGTAATAAGATGGCTATATTGTCAAAGTCGACGTTGTTTCTAACGGTCTGTTTTTAGCCGTTGGAAAAATGACTCTGCCTGGCTTTTAACGCATTAGCGCGCGCAATTGATTTTCCTTTCGAGCGCAATTGGATTTTTTTCCTTTTCCTCTACTTCAATGACCATCTTACGGGGGTGCACCACGAGAGGCCCTAGACATGGTACCAATATAAATGATTTTTTTGTTAACCTCCTTTTCTATCCATCCTCATCTTTATGGACCGGCAGTTTTCACGTCGCGTTTACCAGATCCCTTTTTAAAATTGCCACGGCGCGATCAGAATTTCAAATGTCGACAACAGCTGTCGATTGTATATTCTAGTTGTATTGTTGTTTTTGTAATCTTACCGTTCGATTTCAGCGTTGTTAGTTTAATCAAGTAAACTGGTTGATTGAAAAGATGATTCGGCAGCAGGCGAGCGACAGTTCATCGCTGCCGGTCCAGTGGTTCCACAACGGGCGGCTACTGGAGTCGGGCGGCAAATCGGGCAGCGGCAGCAGCGTCAGCATCACGGCCAGCGACCGGGGGACACCAGTGGGCAGTCGCTTGCACATCAGTCACGCCGATCTGGCCGACTCCGGCAACTATACTTGTTCTCCGTGGCGAGGCAAAGCTGCGACCGTCTGTGTCTTTGTCACTCAAGGTGATTATTATTTTTTAACATTAATTAATGGTTAACTTTGATAAACGAACGTCATAATTTAAAAGCAGGCTAAAGTATTAAAAGATAAATATTTAAAAAAAATAAGCTAGGAATAACGGTGCAGCTGCACTTGGCAAAACTGTCCATTTTTTATTACTTCGCTGATCCTGTGTTTATTTCCGTTGATTTGCAAAACGAGATAATAATTCAGAGTATCGCTGACGACATCCCACATTGGTTTATTCAAGCGCAGAAACGCTATCTCGCATGTTATTCTGCAAACACCAAATAAATAAACGCTGAGTGAAGCCAATGTCGGCTCTGGAATATTGCACTGAGGGTTGCGTCGAACTTTCGGATGAAATTCTGAATAGCAAAGTAACTGAATAGCAAACTACCAGTTATAATTGGCATCAATTCAACGCCAAGTTGAATTACAGTAGGATTTATTACATTTGAAGTATACTATTCGGTAGGGGATTTAGCTAGGTAACTTTAACTTGGAACTTGGCTATCAAACTTAACTGAAAGGTTACCCAACAGCAGGAGGGCATTGACGCGTTCAAAGGCAGTCAATGACACATTCCATTAGCAGCTCTAAATAGCAGCATGTCAGCCCAAGGGCGTCCACAGCGTTTTCGCAAATCGCTCTTGAAGGTTTACGCTGGATGTGTATCCCTCGTTTGAGCAGGTGAAAGCACTTTTCAAGTGCCACTCGGACCCTTTCCCTCTTCCGGACACATAAGAAACACTTCTTAAGGGGAGGAGGGGAAAGAAAACGTTTTAACTGACATTTTAGCGAACGCTTGCACATAATACAGAATGGGATTTGCACAAAGTTGTCCCAACAGTTAGCCGATTGGTTGCTACGCAGCCCATTAGGAAGCCAACTTAAACTCCCCGGTGTTATATAGCCGTTATATAAAGTTTGCCGCCCAAAGTTTTCGGGCAGTGTGTTGATCAGGAACTATAGCTGCAAGAGTTAACGGGATTAGATCACCGGGGTATGGAGCAGCAGGGAACTGGACACTTTAGAAAAAGTTTGGTTCGATTAGATTTAAGCGTTGGCGCGGAAACCTCTCAGGGGCGGGGCTTACTGTGCACCCAGGCTGTAACCGCTGTCAGTGTTAGCTCCCATGACGTTCGAGGGCTTTTAAAGGCATTGCCACACCAACATCCTCTAGTTTTCATCATATACCAATACCGCCCAAAGATGGGGCAGTGTGTTAATCAGGCGTGTTACGGTTCTTAAAGGTTAGAACAGAAAGAATCTGGTTGTACTGGAACTGGAAGTTAGGTTGAACGGGTTCTTTAATTTTAGCATAGCGTAGAACACCCTCAGGGGCGGGGCTTATAACGCCCGCGGGCCGCGACCGTTTCCTTTTTTAAACTGCCGAAAAGGCGGCCATGTTGGATGTCTTGTAACGGAACCAGCTGTATCAGCACCGTCGAACTCTTCGTTTTTCTCACCCAAACTTTTTGGGCAGTATGCTAATCCATGCTGTAATCTTATAAGACAATACTCTTAAGTGCGATTTCTGGAAGCGCAGGATCCTCTAAAGTACACACCCGTTGAACCTTAGTAAGTTTGGCTCGGATACGATTGAAGTTAAGGCGCGGAAACTTCCAGTGGTACGATTCATATGTCCGCCGGCTATAACCGCTCTGCCGTATTTCAAAGACGGCGCGGGGCGTGGGGTGGACGCCATATTGGTAGAGGATTTTCCAACCGAGCTTGTCATACCAGCGCCATCTATTAGTCCTTCTAGGTTTTTGATGTTCCGTTTATCTATGGTATACTATACGTAGGTAAACCAGCTAATCGATGAGTGATTCAGTACCGTATGTCAGCGTGTGTATATCTAGGAGCAAATTGGTTCGCCTTCACCGCTTTTCATCGTGCGATTCTCCTTGCGTGCGGTCTAAACCAGTGGTCCGTGCGGATGATGCTGTATGACGCACGTGACTGGAATCTCCATGCAATTATGAATGCACGGGAGGCTCTAGATAAGCAGGCCGTTGTTTCCCATTAAGCCGCTATTATTATGCATGCAAAATTTTCTCCGAAGAAAAGGAAGAAAAATTGCACCGAATGTTTTATCATGCCCAAGGGTAAAAGAAGGATTTTAATTATCAATTCCACTTTTTTCCGCTTTCATGTTTTCCAGGAGATTGGCCAGCTGCTGTGCAGAGACAAGGAACTTTGGTCTCGAGTGCTCCTCTCGAGTTTTTAATAGCGGGGCTCAACTTGCTGCTTATTTATCCATATTTGATGAGGTAATGACGCGACGAGAGATTATGCGATCCAACTTCACCCATAAAGGCTCCCCGTGTACATACTCGAGTATTCTTCACGTGTTCACACATAAGAAGGAAAACATGACTATCATTCCTGACAGTTTTTACTCACGCTATTCTAAAAAAACTAAACCGAGTGGAATCCTTCAACTTTCAACTGGCTGTGTTATGAGTTTACTTTTATTCTGTTTTTCTTATAATCAATGTCAATTCAAAACATTCAGACTACTTTGTACAGCAAATAAACAGAATTCATCAATCGCTTGGAGTTTTCTTATTTTTGGCTTCCTTGTCGACATCGATGATGTACTGCAGAAGATCGTTCAAGCCCGAGAACTCGGTGCGGCCCTGCGGAGGGTTATTCTTTGGGATGGCGGGCAGCATACTGCCGACTTTCGTGCGGAATTCTGATAACTGTTTCAGAGAATACTTAGATCACCCGTTATGTGGATTTCTTATTTGAGGTAGTTACATTATTAACGCCCATGAGTTTCCAGATGCCGTAAAACAGCAGAGAACATCCCGTGACTGAATACAAGGTACCCCAGCCAAGCGCCCGCAGTGCCAGGGAAGCTCCAGGTTCCAGCGGCGGCACTCTCCGTGGGGGTTTCAACTGAGGTGTTTTCTCTGCAGGTGGTACTTCAACGTTACCCGAAAGACCTTTATTGAAGAAGTCGGGGTCGCTCTTCTTGGCCGCTGCTAACGTACTTCCGAACCCGGCTAGTATCGAGATTCCAGTGACACCCCCAAGGAAAAGTGCGGCTAAACATAAAAGAAAACAGTTTATTGTAAACAATAAGTTGGGGAAACTGTACTGCGAATCCTCTTGCACGTGACTGAGCTGAGTAAGGGTATCTCACTCACATGGCTGATTCTCTTCGTGAACTTATTAAAACATGTGAAGAAAGGTGAAATCTAACTAACGTACCTTTGATTTTAAAATCCCGCTCATCTTTGAACTTTTGCTGCTGTAGTTGTTCATCTCTTCGGAAATCTTGCCGTTTGTTTACATCGTATTCATCCATGATGCCTGTGGTTACGTTCAAGTTCGGAGCATCTCTAACGCCACCTATCGGCAAACTTACATACTATCACTTTATATTATAAAACATCAAATCCGAATATAAGATAGTTCTAGAAATATTTTAGTCAAACGTTACTAGCATTGAACAATGTATTGCAAATGGATTAATTTTATTAATTATAATAAATCAGTGTAGAAATTACTTTTTACAAGTAATTTAATTTATTTATCAGGATAGACGGCGCCTGTGACGGGAGAAACGAAAGGAAAAACAAGTTTTTATTCAGTCCGTGACTCATTTATTTTTAGATTCGAAATTCAGTAAGTTTGACGTTACAAGTTGCACGTATCGATACTATTGATACTACCACCGAATAAGGCTTACAACATTTGTTAATTTTCCATATTACAAAATCACGTTTTGGTATTGTAGTTGGTCCTGAAAAGTGTAAGAGTAAGAAGATGGAGGATGTGCTTGACGAGTCTGTTTCATCAGAGGACTTAAAGGTAACTTCAGATACAACAAGCTGCTTACTCAGTGTTCTGTCTTAATTATCCTATTTTCTTTTCAAAAAGAAATTTGAGAGAAGGTTTCACGACCTTCTAGCTCAAGGCTCAGTCACATTTTCAGCTCAGTTTGAGTACGCCTGGTGTCTAGTCCGTAGCAGGTATCCCGCGGACATCAAACGAGGTATTTACCTGCTGGAAGAGCTACTGAAATCAGGCAGCGACTCAGGACGACGGGACTGTCTGTACTATTTAGCAATCGGAAACGCGAAAATTAAGGTTCTCTTCCGTCAAATTGTTACTAACAATGCTGTTTTGTAATGTTTCGTCGTTTCGTGTCACAGGAATACAGCAAAGCACTAGGGTATACAAAGATCCTTCTTCAAGTCGAACCGGGCAATAGGCAAGTCCAGGAACTTAAGAAATGTATTGAAACCCGCATGGAACGAGGTAAACAACCATTTTGAGTTGCTCATCATCATCAAAAATTTTATGAAAGTTAATTAAATAACTGTTTAATTTTGGTGATATTTTTGCAGAGGGATTGAAAGGAATGGCTATCATTGGCGGGGCAGTGCTCGCCCTGGGAAGTCTGATCGGCCTTGGTGTAGCACTGGCGAGGAAGTAACCAATACGAGTGAAATTTATCCATTTAACTCAGTTTTAAACATAAAGTCATTTTGTGTGTCTCGTGATTTGGTTATACATATATATTTCGAAAGAAATTTGCGAATACATCATCCATTTCTCCCCGCTGAGGAGTAATTCTCGTACCATTCAATTTGGGACAGGCTCAAAGAACGGGGAACCTTTTTCAGCGCGGTTTCAAAATGATCGTTGTTGAGGCTACCTATATTAATGTCACATTCCATTGCAGCCAATGCTGCCTCTTTGCACAGCATGTCCAGATCTGCTCCCGAGAAGAACTCTGTTCTTGAAGCTACGTTATTCAGGTCGACTTGGTCGACGGGCATGCCACGGCTGACTCGTTCCAGAATGGCCAGCCTGCGCAAGTTTACAAGGATAATGTTTTTCAGAATTTTAACTACTCTTGTCAGTAAGCAAAACAATATCGCAGTACCGTGATGCAAAGTCAGGCGGGGGGATGTAAACCAGCGAGTCAAAGCGGCCGGGCCTCATCAGTGCGGCGTCAATCTTGTCTGGTCGGTTCGTGGCTGCGACGACGATGACACCCTGGCTGCGGATTTGCTCTTCGGCAGGGAGGTTTGTCGAGGGACTGCGAAATAAACAATTGATAATTACTTTGGAGAAATGCGAAACAACTGATGTTCAAAGAAAATCTTGGAGAATAAGATGAACCTGGAGCTGATTCCATCCATTTCTTGTAGTAATGCTGCTATGACTCCCAGCTGGGCTCCGTGTCCTTGTTTTGCTGAGCTGCGGCCTCCGACCATGGCATCTGTGAACAGTATATGAATAGATTTTGGACTGACATCCAACAGCACGAATGATTTTACCCAGTTCGTCGAGAAAGAGAATACACGGGGCAGCTTGTCGGGCACGTTGAAAGACGTCGGCCACCATTTTCTCTGAATCGCCTACAAATGGGGAGAACAGCTCAGCCGCCGAGATGGACAGGAACGAGGCGGCGCACGAAGTTGCAGCAGCACGGACCAGCATGGATTTGCCGCAGCCTGGCGGTCCGTAAATTAAAACGCCTACAGAAATAATTGACTTTTAATTAGATAACGAATTATAGCCAATTTGACATATTTTAACCTTTTGGTCTTGGGACATTCAAGCGGGCAAAAGCTTCGGGATGTTTCAGCGGCCACTCGATGCTTCTCTTGACGTACATGATGGCCTGCTCCAGACCGCCGATCTGATCCCAAGTCACTTTGGTCACCTCGACAACGCCGTGGCCTTGTCGCATCACCGAAGGACGAATCTTTCCCGTCGCTTTTTTAAAATGATCAAACTCAGCTGGACCGTTCTAGATACGGGGGTGAAAGTAATCACTTCCATACTGAATGCTAAATTAACAGTTTGAGGTTGACTGAATATTTACGTCGACCACGTAGGACACTTCGCGGCAAAGAAGGGCCAAGTCTGCTCCAGTATAACCAGGGGTAATTTGGGCAATTTGATGCAAGCTTGCCGCTATGTCAAGTCCAAGATCTTGGCAGACAACGTCAAGTATCTCCTCCCGCTCGCCTTGGTTTGGTATGCTTATTAAAACCTACAATTGCAAATTTAATATTTTGTTTAGTAATAAAACGACCCATTTTTAGTAAAAATTTAAAATAAAGCCGAATAAAATAAAAACGGACCTCTCGATCGAAACGCCCCGGCCGTCGTAGCACAGGATCAATAGCTTCCGGTTTGTCAGTCGCTCCAATAACTACGAGCTTTGATTCAGCGTCCCTTAAGAGGTTGTCAAGCAGCACGGCAAGCTGAACAGCCACCCGCGTACTGTGCGAGTGCCCCGAGCCCCTTCGGCTGGCAACTGCGTCCACATTGTCGAGAAAGATGACCGTTGGCGTGTCTCGGCTCCATTCTGCCGCTTCTGTAAAGTAATCCCGCAGATTCTTTTCCGCTTCACCAGGGTTGGAACTCGCTAAATCGGCGGATGAAATTTCCAGAAGTAGGAGCTCGTGCTGTTTGGCCAACTTTCTAACCAGAGAGGTTTTTCCACAACCCGAGGGCCCGCATAGGAGCAGGCTGCGGTGAGCGGCAGATTTGAGGATTCCTAAGGAAGTTTGTAACGGAAACAGCAGGAAATCTTCCATCTGCTTGTAAACTCGAGTCAGACCACCCAGACAAAAGTTTCCGCTGTTTTTATGGAAGTTTTGCCATGACTTTGAAACTATATTCCTAAAAATAATTTTCGTGCTTGAATTGATAAATAACGGTACAGCAGCAGGCTCTGTTCGTTCGACTTCAACTGATAAAATGTTGAAAAACTTGGCGGGTAAAAACGCCGACACGTCGACGGAGCTCTCCGAGCTGATGAGGAGCGGCCCCAGCAAATCCCGCAGAACCTTCTCGACCTTAGCTGATTTTTTCAGCCTAATGACATCTTGTATGGTGTCAGCTACAACAATAACTGTGACTTCTGTTGCTGCCTTGATCTCAGAGAGCAGTTCCACATCCGCGAAAGAATCGTTGATCATCCCGCTGAGCCGGACTGTGGTTTCAGCATAGGCAATATCGGGGGCTAAAGTTTTGTCAGGATAAACCTTACATAAGAAGATATGTCCCAATTTGTTCCTAACTTGAACTGGCGAACCGAGACAGCAATTTAGTTGGGAGAAAAAAGTCCGTGAAACGTGACATTTCTGAGAGGGAAACTGCGACTTTGTCACGTGCAAGTTGACCATTTTCCGTACACATTTAAATTAAATATCAGAATATCAACAAAGCAGACAGTTGCAGAAAGCAGCATTGCCAGATTGATTACTGAGCACTGAACTTGAATCCAGTATATTCGCAAAAAAACGAGCTGAAGGTTTCATCAATAAACTAATACAATGAAGTATTATGTCATAGATGAATAAATACAGATGGAGCCGGGATATCCACCATTTGCTTGCATTGCAAACCTTATTCTAGTGATTCCTTCGTTGCGATAGAACTCCTTATCCTAGTCCCTTTAGAGTACGTTGTTTCTGCACTACACGGTAGATGCCACTAATTCACTTCACCTTTTCACATCTGCGCAATGTTGTTACAGCTGTAAATGCTATCTTCCGACCTGTCGCTTTACGAGCCGGCGCGTAGAAAACCCTGCAAAGGGTTTGGGCGTCATTTATCACCCTACCCACCAAACCGAGCAGCATTACTCTTGAAACAGTTTCGTGTGTTTATTGGATCAAATGGAGGGCTTCAAAATGGACATGGATCAGAACTTTTTTTTCGAGGAAGATAAAATGTAAGTTTGACCAGTTAAAAATTTTAAAAAAATATGAATTGATATCGGCTTTGGAGTTACTCTGCGTTATACATTAGAATATTAAAAGGAGGAAATCAATTTGTTTTTCTTTGTTATTACTTAAGTTGATTTATTTTCAGTTTGGCGATATCTACTCGCGTTTTGAGTTCCACACCGGCGTTTTGTTTTGGTTACGCTTGTTCGAGTAGCCTTGGCGTAAGTGTTATTGAGTTTTTACTCTCCCTCTCTCATTAATTGTCATTTTCAATTTTGCATGGAGAAGCGTCAACCCTGTCTGTGTTGTACCTTCTCAATTGTGTACAACCGTGGAAGTGGCTACCTTGGCTGAAGTTTCGACTGCTTTGTAATTTTTTATGGTGTTTATTCAATCAAATAATCCTGTCTATAACCTCTTCTCTGTCTTTTGAATGTCAGCAGTGGTGATCTTCTTTCTGTTGAGGATAACGCTACTTCTAAAGAAACGAGCATGTGCTCTCAATCTAGCGATACTGCTTCATCGTCTAACCCATGCATGCTTCTTCTAGGGGAGTCGAGCTTTCCGTGGCCTGAAGAGAGACGGTACATGGATCTTTTTCGTTGATGTGTTCTCATTATGTCGGCGCTTTGCAAAAGATTAATTAAGAGCTTCATTTGGGATAATTCTATTTACGTCCAGTAATCTTGCAGGGGCATGACTGTTACTTCGGGATCCGTCACGCTCCAGAAGGACGATACAAACCTAGTTGGCATCAGTATCGGAGGCGGTGCCCCGTACTGCCCGTGCTTGTATATTGTTCAGGTTTTCCCAATGATACTGATGTTTAGTTATATATCTTTAAGTCGTCTGTTACCAATTTGCTCAGGTTTTTGATAGCACCCCTGCCGCAAAAGATGGGACGCTCCAGAGCGGTGACGAGATAATTGGGGTCAATGGATCTAAAGTAAAGGGTAAATCCAAAGTAGAAGTAGCCAAAATGATTCAGAACTCTTTGGGCGATGTAACCGTCAAGTACAACAAGCTGCACGCGGACCCGACGCAAGGGAAGACTCTCGACATAGTTTTGAAGAAGGTGAAGCACCGCTTTGTGGAGAGCATGTCGAGCGCTACCGCAGATGCTCTCGGCTTGTCGCGGGCCATTCTCTGCAATGACACGCTCATCAAGAAACTTGACGAGCTTCATAAGATGGAAAGGGTGTACAAGTAAATATTCATTATTATTCTTTCTAAAAATAACAAATTTCTGCCATTATTCATGAGTAGTTCTTCATTGATATTCTAATGTTTTTAAAATAATTTGCTATAGAGGGCTCGTGGAACACACCAAGCGAGTTCTGCGGTCTTATTACGACCTCTGTCAGGTGTACAAAGGTAACCGTAATCATAATTAAAGTTACGGGAAGAGGTTTCATGTGAAATGTATATGAATAATTTTTTTATTTAGCTTTTGGAAATGAATTCGCCACCATCGGGGTGCGCGAACCCCAGCCACGGGCAAGCGAAGTGTTCACCAAGTTCGGGGAGATCCACCGTCAAATGGAGCAGACCGGGATACAGATGATTCGTCAAATCAAACCTGTAATTTTCGACGACTACTTGATTGTTTCTTTGTTAATCGTTCCATCATTCTTGATTAAAAAGATGAAAGAAAAGTGAAGTTGTTTGCGGAATGTAGGTACTGGCAGATCTCGGTACTTTCCTCCACAAGGCCATCCCAGACACGCGTTTGACCATCCAGAAGTACGCTGATGCCAAATTTGAGTACCTTTCGTACTGTCTTAAAGTCAAGGAAATGGACGATGAGGAGCAGAGTTATCACAGCATTCAGGAGCCGTTATATCGCGTGGAGACAGGAAACTACGAGTACAGGTGCGACTGTCGAAACGTTAACTTCAAAAAAGAACTTTAGCAAGTTGTTTTTCTCTTGGCCAGGCTGATCCTGCGTTGCAGACAAGAAGCTCGATCCCGCTTTGCGGCTCTTCGTTCGGACGTTCAGGTGAAGATTGAGCTTCTCGACAACAAACACGTACAGGATGTGGTTGTGCAGCTGCAGCGCTTACTGCGACATTTGTCGGCATTCCACGCTGAGTGCAACTCGTTGATCGAGGGCAAGAACTTCTTCCCCATCGAAGTGGACCTGTCGAAGGGGGCCTTCACCTACCAATCAGTCGATGGACATTTACCTGTAAATTTATCTAAGGACATCAAACTTTACTTTATTTAATATTTCAGTTCTTGTTATTGGACATGCACATTATTCTGAAATACTTCGATTAACTTTAATAATTATTATTATTATTATTACAATCCTGTTTAAATAGCCTGCGGAGGAAGATGAGCCGGCGGACGATGAAGAGTCATCGAAAACGTCGACGGGTCCGGGTACCTTGATCTCCATGGAATAACGCTAGCCCCTTGAACGCTAGGTGGCGGAAAAGCAGACGAATTTCTGTTGGAAACTGGAAAGCTAAACTTCATCTAAACCTACGATTTGTCAGTTAGCGTAAATAAAAGCCGTTATTATGGTAGTTATCAGTGCGAGTCGAGGAATCTATCAAGGGTTGTCCCTAGCAAATTTTCTACGGTACGGGTCCGTGCCGCAGCGTTTGTGTTTGCACGAGACGTTTCTAAGTAGAGAGAACAGAATACACAGGAGATGTCTACATGTCAGCATTCTTTGCCACCAAGAAAAGACAGAATTAGTTAGACACAGAGCATTTGATGTCTCAGATAAAACCAAAGAGAGTTACCTGGCGGCAGTGAGGCAGTTCTACGTTCGGGACATCCACCGACGAGGGCATGTTGAGTTCATCTACAGTGCTCTGAAGAAAATGGAAGAATTTGGGGTCAATAGAGATCTTCAGGCGTACAAAGATATCTTGGATGTTTTCCCCAAGGGTAAATTCATCCCGCAGAACGTCTTTCAAGTCGAGTTCATGCATTACCCAAAGCAGCAGCACTGCGCGGTCGACATCCTCGAGCAGATGGAATACAATGGCAAGTTGCTGAAATAACGTGTCATGAATTGGTTAATATGTATTGGTCCCGCAGGAGTGATTCCCGACGTGGAAGTTGGGAACCAACTGAAGAACATCTTCGGGAAATCCTCGACACCGTACAAGAAGTTTGCCCGCATGATCTACTGGATGCCAAAGTTTAAGAACCTATCGCCGTGGCTATTGCCCGAAAAGCTACCCAACTCGAGTCTTGAACTTGCCAAGCTAGCCGTACAGAGAATATGCTCTGTGGATCCTGCTACCGAGGTTGACGTTTACGAGTCAAAAGAATTGAGTGATGCGCTCGACGACACGTGGATCGTGTCCGGACAGAGCAACACGCAACAGGAGCTGCTCGAGAATCTACCGGCAGACAGGACTATCTTTGTCGAGGGTGCGTTCAGGATATGGCTGCGGAGAACTAGTATCAACTACTTTGTACTGAGGGCCGACATGCCTCCGCCAAGTCCCGAGGAACTTGAACGAAAGCAGCAGTGGGACCCTGATGGTACAACTAAATTCATAAAATAAATTGTACCAGTATTTTTAATTTTCCAGTTTGTATTTTATGTGTAGATGTTAGCCAGTTGAAAGCGTGGATCATGGGAGAAGAACCGACTGCCGTTGTTGAGAAACCCCGCGAGCCCTCGGCTCACGAACAGGAAGACGGGATCATTCTGGCGGTCGGCGTCACGGGATCATCATCAAAGGACTCGCTGCTGTCGTGGGTGCGGTTCCTCGAGAGGAAGAACCCGAGGCTCAGCACATTGCCTATCCTGTTCAGTACGCAGTCTCCTTTAGGTAATGCCTTATGCCAGAAGTAATACACTCTCCTGTTTATATCTGATTTCTATTTTCTGTTTTGTAGGTGAAGTTGTTCCCGCTCTTGAAGATCCGTTGCAGAAACCCGAGTCAGTGTCACAAATAACAGCTGGTGAAACAGACGCTGGTAATACAAAGAAAGAGTGAATAGTTTGTTTTGTGTATTATAAAGAATACAAGAAAGCAGGAAGTACATCAGTAGTATTTCATGCGATTTTGACCAGATGGACGTGTTCGTAACTTTAGATGACTCTTCATTAGTTCTAATTTCTAAATGCTGGGAGAGATAAGATGTTTACTTTCCGACTTCCAAAATGGACGTGTGACATACATACTTATGGAGCGTTATATTCTAGAACTGCATGCTTTTCCGTTAATATAATTACTCTTTTCACTCGTAACTAGCAACACTAGACACTCTGTTCTGGTCAGAAGGAAACATCTGTCGATGAACACGACACAATTTGCAACGGACGTTTGACGGAAAATGGTCGGTCAGCAACCAGTCCCGACTGAAGACTGCTGGTCGGTTCGTTAACGGCACTTAACTTCAAATCAGAACATGTTGCAAGTACATTGTTTGGACAAATTTGAAAATAAAGGATCTCTCCATAATCAAGTCGATTCAAATTTCGTGTTTCCAAAAGCCTGTGCTTAGTTATAAACACTGCCACTAGATGGCTGAAGGAAAGTTTTATCTTTGGAAGACTACGCAAAGGCCAAGGCAGCTGGAGGTCTCGTAACGGTTACTGTTTAGACGGTATCAAGCAAAGCAGTGTAGCAGGTGGCACTGAGATGCGCAGGTCATGTGATCAACAAGTGGTTTTGTTTCAGTTTCCGTTTGTTGTTTTTTTGATTTATTTTTTGTTTAACTAAAACATAACATGGATTTGAGTTATTCAAAAATGCGTCTGAAGTACAAAAGAATCCTTCACGCTTTTGTTATTGTGCTCCTCGTGTCCCTGTGTGCGGTGGCTGTTTTTCGAGTCGCCCACAGTCGCAACACGAATGAGCAGGGACTGGAAAACAACTCGAAAAACTGGTACGAGATCTCCAGTTTCTGGCAGGAACGGGCCCCAATGTCGGTGGCAGAGGAAACAGAGCCGAGCGCGGAGAACGACAACGCCTCGACGTTCACTGTCCAGCCTGCCACGGCCACGGCCAGGCCCCACGTCAGTCTCGACGATATTTTCATCAGCGTCAAGACGACCAAGAAGTATCACCGCAGCCGCTTGGATCTGATACTCAAGACGTGGTTCCAGCTGAGTCGAGAACAGGTGGGTAGTCTAATTAAAGTTTCGTTTTTATTTCCCAGCTGCTGCGGGGCTTTTTCATTGCTATGCGTCTCGAGAAGGAGCGGGAATTATTTCAGACGGGGGGAGATTGAGAAGAAAAATAGTCAAAACTGCTCTAATTACTGGGCTCGACTGCTTCAAACTGCAGCTACAAGATGGATGTGTTGTCACAATCAGTGGGGACTAGCTTTGCATATTTAAACTAAATACCCGTTAGAAACGTTCCCCCTCCTTCTTGTGGTTAAAGAAGGAGAGGCTATTCATTAAGACCTTAATTGTTCGGGAGTTGAAAAGCGCAAGGAGCGTTTTTTGGCAAGTGTCTATTCAAGTGCAGCCGCCCTCCACTTTTTGAACCTTTTCAAGCGGGACGCTATTCAGTGTTCCCCCTCTCTCCACCACCCGCCATTTAGAATGAAACACAGAGGACCCACTGGAGCGTGTGGAGCAAGGTGGAAAATGAGGCGGGGCGGTGGAAAACAACATTTTTCTAAATTTTAATGTGTTTTTTTAACATTGGAAATATTGACGTGTTATTGACATGTTAATGTCGTGTTGAATATGACTGTCGACGTGAAGAAGAGTCACTTTGGCCGATGTGTGGAATTTGAAAAACACCGCCGTGTGATTTTTATCAACGTGTCACCAAATGCCTGCAGAGGTGGGCGGTTTTCGGTGCGTTGCGGGACCCCCCCCCCCTTACCGATGGTCCACTGTAGTTTTAACTTGCCAAGGTTCTGAGAAACTGTCGCTGTCTTGTTAATTATATACAGCGGCTCCCGATTTTCTCCTCTCTACCTGAGCAATGGCAAGAGGTAAAGGTATAAGGAAGTCTGCTCGGTTCGCCGCCCTGCATGAAAGAGACTAGCAGGACAAAGAGGAATTTGTTAATTTTGATCCATGTCTTTTTTCCCCGGTTTAAAATTTTGTTTCTGATTCGAATTTTAGAGAATGATCACTAACTGATCAAGCATTACTCTTGTCCTTATTTCTTGTAACGAAGCGTCTGTGCGTGTGAATTAGAGGGATGCAGAGGTAAGATGGATAGCACAGGTACATTATAGATAGGTAGATAGATGGTTCAGATAGATAGATAGATAGAGAGAGTTGGATTGATTGGCTTGTTGATTACTTGATAGATAGATTGACTGATAGAATTGATAGGTAGATGGATAGATAGAACTGTACTTGGGCTGAGTAAGCAAACAAGACTTGACAAGCAAACGGACAGATAGGTATATAGATAGATAGATAGTTAGCAAGTCGATGAGCGGATGGCCATAGAAAGCTAGATGAATATTATGTTCTTACGAATACAGCCAGTAAAGTTGACAGATAGATAGACAGACAAGCAAACGGACAGATAGATATATAGATAGAAAGATAGTTAGCAAGTCGATGAGCGGATGTCCATAGAAAGCTAGATGATAGATAGTTACGTTCTTACGATTACAGCCAGTAGAGTTTACAGGTAGAAAGATAGACGAAAGATAGTTAGACAGACAAGCAAACGGACAGATAGATATATAGATATAGCCAGCAAGTCGATGAGCGGATGGCTATAGATAGCTAGATGAATAGATGGTTACGGTCTTACGAATACAGCCAGTTGAGTTGACAGATAGATAGATAGACAGACAGGCAAACGGACAGATAGATACATAGATAGATAGATAGATAGACAGACAGGCAAACGGACAGATAGATATATAGGTAGATAGATATATAGATAGATAGATAGACAGACAGGCAAACGGACAGATAGATATATAGGTAGATAGATAGATAGATAGATAGATAGATAGATAGATAGATAGATAGACAGACAGGCAAACGGACAGATAGATATATAGATAGATAGATAGATAGACAGACAGGCAAACGGACAGATAGATATATAGATAGATAGACAGACAGGCAAACGGATAGATATATAGATAGATAGATAGATAGATAGATAGATAGCTAGTCGATGAGCGGATTGCCATAGAAAGCTAGATGAATAGTTAGTTACGTTCTACAAAAACAGCCAATGGAGTTGACAGATAGATAGATGGACACATACACTGTAACAACGCCCGTCTTCCTTACCGTCATATTACCATGTTAATACCATCTCGGTAATGACGCTTACAAAAGAGGTTAATTACGCCTTATAAATTCAAATAAAACGGTTTGTATAATAATGTCGTTCACCTTGGAACAAACCGGAATATTCAGAGCAGCGTTTTTCTTTTTGATACTTTAATATTCTCTTCCATGGACGAGATGAAGTAGAAAAATAAACGCGACAGGGATCTTTGTAAGAGACGTGTTTAAGTTCGCGTGACTTTGTTAAGGGTTGGCGTGCCACCGATTCATTTTTAAGCCGGAGAATTAATTGTTGTCCCCTCTAGTATCGCCAGTGGCTAATTCATGTCTTTTATAAAAATACGAGATATAAAAGCATCAGACTAAAATTATAAAGAAATAAAACGTCTATACTATATTTAATTTGAAATTAAAGATACGCAAATATGGAATAAAGCTGTAAGTCATTATATTTGAATTTTGATTATGTTAAATATTTTGAAATTAATGATAAAAGTTAAGAATAATTGAGTTAAATAAGAATGTTAATTATGTAGTAATATATTATGTTGGTTAGATTTTACGTTGTGGTATTTCAAGGGTCAATTCAGTAGGTTAGAAAAAAAGGCGACGATCTCGAGTGCATTCTCAGGCGGATTAAGTAACACATGTGGGACGTGTGTGATCCTTTGAATAAATAAACAGTCACGTGAAGTTTGTAACTCTCTTACGATTTTTTTAGAACTTACTTTAGACGTTAAAATTTTAATTAATTACACTAAATTAACTCGAGTTTTATTGTATTTTTTCGAAGTAAACCTCTGTCGCGTCATTGAATGAAATGAACGGCTTATTTTTGGATTAATTGTAAGAATCTGGGATTCTTTTTTTCAAGAATCTTGTAAGTGGTATGTGAAGGAGATGTTGTTCAAGTGGAAGTAACCGGATACTTGAAAGCAGCAGACGGAAGCTCGGCATCAGGTCAAAGGTCGCGGTTGTGTGGCATTTCTGCTGGTTATGCGTCTGCTTTCACTCGTCTAACCCACTTTACATTGTGTGGAATCTGTTGGAATTGGTGTTTAGTTGGAAAATAGTTGGTGGAGCCGTGTGGAGCAGTAACTAGGTGGAACTTCCGTCCGTAAGGTGGAATCAGGTGGAAAGTAGGTCGGCAGATGGTGGAAAAAAGGTGGAACTGGCGTTATTTGGGTGGAATTAGGTGGACTTTAGGGGAAACAGGTGGAACGTGTTTAGACAGGTGGTGGAAACAAAGTGGAACTGTTGTCATTGAGTGGAATTGTTGGAACTCAGTGGAATCAAGGTGGAACTGGCGTTGTTTTGGTGGAATTAGGTGGATGGAAACAAATGGAACATGTTGAGACATGGTGGAAACAAAGTGGAACTCGTGTCACTTAGTGGAATTACTGAAGCGTAGGTAGACGGAATTTGTCTAAATCAAGTTCAGTTTGATGGGACAGGGATATAACCTGATTCAAGAATTTTGTTAATTTAATTACGAGCCTTTAAAACTAATCTAATCAACACTCCCGTTGAAATTTTCATGCATCCGTCACCGAAACGTCACATCAGATTGAATATCACCAATCAAGATTAACTTTAAACTTAATTTTGTTATGTGTTTGTGTTCCAGACTTGGTTTTTCAGCGACGCCGACGATGACGAGTACTCTGAGAAAACGTACGGCCATCTGGTTAATACCAACTGCTCCTCTTCGCACAACAGGCATGTTTCCAGATCTCTCCACTCATTCATATATACTTTAACTTATTACATATTTTAAAAAAATTAGTTTTATACGTATACCATTTGATGTCGCCAGAACCAGGCAGTACCTGTCAGTATCTTAATCTTTAGGAATTTATTTCAGCAAAAGTAATGAACTTGATATCAATGTAACTTTACTAGTGTGTTGACTGCTACTGACTCTGCATGTGCTATTTTTTGGGCTGCTGTAAGTTAAAAAGTGGGGGAGTTATAAAGCAAACAACTTTACCGCAACCAGGACTAATTTTGCAAAATTTCAACAGAATGGCGCTGTGCTGCAAAATGTCCGTCGAGCTGGACACCTTCTTCGAGAGCAACAAACGGTAAATTTGGAATATAAGTGGAACTCGATCGAGTCATTTGTGATGAAATCATCGTTTTAATTACGGAGTCTGATTCATTAGTCGAGTTGATTGATTGAATGAGTTGTTTGTTTTTTTGTTGTTTGCAGATGGTTCTGCCACTTTGACGATGACAACTATGTGAACGTTCCGCAGCTGGTGCGGACACTGCAGAATTTCCCCTGGCAAGAGGACTGGTATCTGGGCAAGCCTAGCATTAAGGCTCCACTCGAGATCCTCGACAGAGATAATATCCCAGTATGCTCGAGTTTCACATTTCAGCTCATTTTTTCCTCCCCTCAATGATAATTTATTTTAAATTTTATTCTTTATTTATTTAGAAAAATTGATCTTTATTTCCTGTTTATTTTATTTGCTTATATTTTCGTGACTTTCTATGTCTATTCAATTAAGATAGTCGACTGGATAGTTGGGATTTGATTCGTTTGATATTGGTGTTTATGGATATTATCTATTTCAGATGAATTGAAGTTGTTTGATTTCCGAATCAACTTTAATTGTTTTAATTGCGTAGTTAATTCTCTTTCTTGTGGGGTGGCCTTCATTAGTTCGTCAGTATTTGTTGTTCGGTCTCTGCGAAAATCACCAACCATAAAAGAATGGGACCACCACCGCCACTAGAACGGCTTTATTTTAGTCGAGCAGCGAACCCTTTTTGAGTCACGGCACGTTGTGTATAATCAGCTGCTGTTGCTGCGGCTGCGGCTGCGCCAGGTGCTCAGCGAGAGATCGTGTCCCTTTCTTTTTATTTTTTTTAACTCTTTTTATTTTATTTAAAATGAGAAAAAGAATCTGGTTCTTATCTTTATTTGGAGGGAAATTATTCTCTTGTTAAGGTCCGAGACTTTTGAGGAGCTGCGTGACAAGAGACCAACCAATCCCCCCCTCCCCCCCGTTTACAGTGGGGAGGGAGAAGCCCCGTGGGTTGTTATCAGGAATTTACCTGCTTTCTAATAAACCTTGGGGTTTTTTAAAGGATTTATTCAGTTGTTGTTTAACTTTGTATTTGATTTTTAACTTAATTTGTTTGTTTACAAGAAATTCAAGAATGGGCGAATTTAGTTTCCCTGGAAAATGCAAGAATCTTACATTAGAATCTCTTAAGAATCATGGGGGAGTGTCAGTCGTAAAATGCAGGAATCTCGATTTAGAATCTTTAAAAATCTTGGTGCAATTTCATTCTAAAAAAACATTAGAAGATATAGTTTTCCTGTAAAATGCAAGAATCTTGCGTTAGAATCTTTGAGAATCTTTAGGGCTTGCCTTTTTTGTAGTTTTGAAATTAGAAGAAATCATTACCCGGACTCTATTTCCCTTGACAGTGCAAGAATCTCGGAATTGAGTTTTATGATTCTTGCGTAAGAATCTAAGTCGTGGTAGTCTGTGAAGTTCTTGATAGATTCCCAAGAATGAATCTTTGAGAATCCTTGGACAATTTTATCACACGAATTTGAATTTGCGACGAAAATGCAAGATTCTTGAACCGGAATCTTCGTGAATCTTCCGTCAGAATGAAATCGGGATGCTAGGTGATTTAAAAAAATAAGAATCTTTAAGAATCTTAGCGATTCTAGTAAAAGAATCTTTGCCTTACCACACCTTTATTCCAGAATAACGTCAAATGACAAAAATCCAGATTCTCAAAGAATCTCCCGCCACAATGGAAGATTCTTTCATTTCTTCCCAGGATTCTGTCAAATGGACAATCCAGATTCTCGAAGAATCTCCCGTCATAATGTAAAGATTCTTTTCTATAAATAGGGGGAAATTTTCATAATTCTGTCAAATGAGAAATCCAGATTCTTGAAGAATCTCCCGCCGTCACGTAAGACTCTTTTGCAGGCAAGAAAATCGTTAAAAAATAGAAAATGAAATGGCTCGAGGGCCTGTGGCTAAGAAAGAATCTTTGCGGTCAGAAGTAGAAGCCAACTCTTTTTCCACAAATAAGGGCGGCTATCTGCCATCTGTCACGCGACACAAGACCCTTCCATGTCTTTCTCTATTGTTGTATTTTTTTGGAAATCTTTTATTTCGACCGAGGGGTTCGCAAATCCACGGAAATCTGTTCGACTTGGAAAATCTCAGGATTTTCAATTTAAGGAATTTTCGGGAAATTTTTATTGTAATAATTTCCTAAATTTTTCCTGCTATTTTTAAATCGAATTTTCAAGGATTTTTCAATGATTCTTTTCCCGATTTTGATATTGCGAAATCAATGTCCATCATGTCAATCGTGTGCATTTATGGATAATTTTTTTTAATTTTTTTTTAAAGCAAAAACTGTCGTTTTGGTTCGCCACCGGAGGAGCTGGTCTTTGCATCAGCAGAGCACTCGCCATGAGAATGTTGCCTTTAGCAAGGTAAATCTAATACGCCATTTTATTGCATTCCATTTTGTTTGTTTAATTGTGTAAATTGAAATTTGGTTTTTTTTTTTCGTTAAATCTAGTGGAGGCAAATTTGTGAGTATCGGCGACAAGATTCGACTGCCCGATGACGTCACTCTGGGTTACATCATCGGTAATTAAATCTACTTTGGTAGTTCAACTTAAATTTAAGGTCTGCGTTAAATTTTTAGTTTCGGTTTGGCGGGAAAAGTAACTTGCTGAAAACCAGAAAGGAAAATAGTTAATGACGATGCTAATTAAACCCAAGTGTAATTAGCCAGCCCCGGCCAGTTCCCTTAACCAAAGTCATCTGGCTGTAAAAGGAGATTGGACAGGGGGGGGGATTTATTTATTTTTAAATAAAAATAAAAAAAGAGAAACACACGCACGACGGCGATATCATCAAGTCGGGAAATTTGAACCGCGAAATTGAACGAAAAATGTGGGAGTTAACGAACTCTTAATTGGGATTTAATCAGTGAATGTTAATTGAAATTAAAACTGCTTATTTACAGAACATATGCTGCAGAAGAAGCTGACCGTCATTGACGAATTCCATTCTCACCTGGAGCCCATGAAGTTTGTCAAGAATTCCGATTTAGCCGACCAGGTTCGTTAATTTTGAATTCTAATTTTAATTTGTATTTTTTTTGTGGAAAAGAAAGTCGTAAAATAAATAAGTGGAATAGGAAATTTAAAAAGAAAAATAGCCGCTGGCATTTCACGAAGCAGCATCATCAGGTGACGGTGTTTAATTAAAGATGTCCTGCTGGGCTGTGCAAAGACGACGCCCTATTACCTATTCAAAGCAAGCGGCGATTTATGAGTTTTATTTACTTTGGCCGGCGTGCCTTGGCTTTTCTTTTTGCTGTGGAATTTTTGAAAAGGAGATTCGTTTTTCAAGCTGCGTTTCCCTTGGTGTAAGGGGAGAATGCAATAGATCAAGTTTCTGAAGAGGGAGGAGGAGGGACGTTAATTGTGTATTTGAGTTTGGCGCCACCTAGCGGTGGAATTTGGAACTATTTAGACTGATTAGATTTGAAACTGAAGTCATATTTGATGTCCATTTGTAAAAAAAAAAAAAAGATAAAGTTTTGGATGTTGTTGTTGTATTTGCAGATCAGCTTCAGTTACTCGCAGTACGGCCAAGAGATGAACGTGCTCAGCGTGGACGGTTTCGACGAGGAGCTCGACCCGAACCGGTTCCTCTCGCTGCACTGCCACCTCTTCCCGAACTTCAGCTTCTGCCCGCGGTGGAAGAAAAACGGCGGCAATCCGTAGCGAGACCCGAACAAATTGTTAGGAACGAAGACAGCTGTGCCTGTGATATGATAGAAGCAACATTGCATAATCATTGTTACTCGGAAAAAATTGTGCCCGCGCGTCGCTGTCGCAGGTATGAGGCTGACGGCGGCGGACTCCATTTCAGCTTTTGTTTAAAAAACGCAATATTAATGAATGATGTGCCATTGATACTTATGCCTTTATAACCCTGTAACTATGTCATATGTACTTTGTAAACAATCAGGCTTCCTGCTAATTGTACAATCTTGTTCTTAAGTGAAACAAACATAGCTATGTATGGAATACAGATGTTTAATATTGGGTCTATCAGATTATTTCCTGTTTGTTCCATGAAAAGCAACATCAACCAAAGCCGCAGTTCAAATACACAATGCAGGTTTTGTAACCCGTCTTTGGAATCCGTCGCAGGTCGCAAGAATAACCCTTGGCAAGCGACCCTATGCAACAAACGCCACCTAACGAGATAATGAACTAGCATTTACTTAAGTAACAACATCCAAACCAAGATTACTCGATGTAAACATGGTCTCGTCTGGTCTCGTGATAAACAATACCCTTATCAAAGGAAGTGTTAATTCGCAATTTAGAGGACAGTAACGAGAAAACGTTAACGTAGTGTGTCCGTTCACGAGATCGCAAGCGATCATTCGCAAAGTTAGCAATGTTATTCTCACTGAAGGAGCTGGTGAACTGGCTGGGGTTAACTCCGCTGGAAATTTGGCTTCACATCGTCGGATCCCTGTTCTTCTCCGTGCTTGCTGTCCTCAAGATAGAAAGCGTTGTGACGATCAGCTGGTGGCATGTCTTCGTCCCCCTGTTCGTCTCGGACGGAATCCACTTTTACTTCATCTTTGTCGTCCTCCTGCGCATGTACCTCGCGGGAATGTTCAAAGCAGCGCCCCTGAGGGCCTTCTGGAGTTGTTCCGTTCTTGCCTTGTATTTTGTTTTCCAGTTTCTCCTTTGTATGAAACTTCAAGGTCAGCCCACAATTGAGTATTCTGAGGTGCTGGCCCCCGTTTTTGTTCTGTTGCAGTTGTTTATGATAAGAGCATGTCAAATATGACGTTATGTCAACTAACGATGTTCGTGTATTTCTGTACTATTTTTTATTTACACTTTTGATCTGGTCGTGTGCGAGGAAGACATCGCGTGCACGAAGAAGATAGCGGCTGCGAAACGGGACTCGAGCTCTGCTGCATCCATGTCGTGCGCCCATTCGACTTGACCCCAGCGACTCGTCTGTTCGATAAGACCGCGATTGTTAAGGAGTTAACTGCTGCTTTTCACTGAAAAATTACCTGGAATTCAGTTTCGAGACGTGCCAGTCGGACTGCCTCGTCGACGGGTAGATAGCGTTCGATGCAGGCCAGCGTTAAGATTAATGACTTGACCGCTTCAACTCCAAATAAGATTCCTTTTATAACATAACGTGAAACCTTAGGTGATCACAAGTAGTTTTCGCAAAACCTAGATACCGTTCATAACCCAAAAGTCGTGCGACAGCAGCTGTCGTCTTACGATTTCTTTCTCGCTGGTCGGTAGGACGGGTCCCATGATGGAGACAGACGGCTCGATCTCAACATCATGTTTCTTGTTTAACCAGGCCACTAGAGGATCCCATTTCTTCACTTGCAGTTCAAAGAGTTCGAAAGGTTCCTGCAAAAGCTTAACCTCAGCAACTGCGACAAGATTTCAAATTGTTAAACAACCTACACTTTGCCTGCAAAGCAGGGTATCATTCTCCAAGTACGATAAGATGTGGTCGGCAATGTCGAATTTGGTCAACTTGTTGGGGTTGTCGATGACCGTGTTGCACAGACTGGTCTGCGAGAAAAGAAATCAAGCAATTGAAGACAACTCATTTTTGAAGAGGTCAGAACTGTTTCTTACAAAATGCATCGTCGGTATCACAATCTTGTCGTGTTGCGCGTCCCACTCGTTTGCCACTGCCAGCGCCAGCGGTTCGCTCTCCACTTTGAAAACCTGACCGGCAGGAGTCTTCAATTTACGCTGATCCAGAGTGATTTCAAACTCGTTTCCCGATCGAACTATGCCGACTTTTTTGTAGAATCTCTTCTTGGCTGAGAACCCATGAAAATGTTAGCGCTAATTAGAGAATAACATAGAAAACAGCACCTCTCTACAAACCTGTTGATGAGGCTACCGGTGTTGTTGATGAAATCGCCCTTGCTTTATTCGCGAATATGATGGGCTGTGCTAAAATCTTGTCTGAAAGAATTGCCTTTACACTGAAATGGTTAAGGTTGACTCGTGACAGGAGATTTAGTCTTGAAGCCATCTTGCAAGTTAAATTCCAGAAGTGCGAATGTTATTAACGCGGTATAGTTCTGTGAGTGTGTGTAAACAGTTTTCGGAAGATATATGATCAGACGAATCTCACAAGAATCACACGCAGAAGTATAACAAATGTATTTTGCGAAGTTTAATCAAAGTTTACAGAAATTTGTGACATTTCCGCTTTTTAATTTACTTTGATGGTAGATTTTTAAACTAATTCCGGTCCAGTAACAGAATTACTACATACTAGTCTATTATTATTTGGTAATTGTAACCGGTCACCGGTTACAAGAGTAATCGGATTTAGAACGCGTCGCGGACGAACATGAGGCGTTATCTTTTCACGGACAAAAATTCTCTGTGCCGACAAATATTGTCGGCCAAAACTGAAAAGAACAGGAGTTGGCCGACAACTATCATCACCTGAGGGCTTGCGAAGTAGTGCCCGGCAATGGTGGAAAAGATCACGGGCTCCTTCAACTTGTCTGCCCTGAGGGCGTTCAAGTTGTGCTGGAAAAACCAGTATCTCCAAACTGCTGAAAGGAGCTCCGTTCAGTATAACGTAATATCGTATAAGGATGCAGCTAACTCTATTATTTTCCAGGAAAAATACATGTTTTTAAGCATGAATCTCTCCGATATAATTCATTTACTTTAAGAATAACTTGATATGATTTTTTTGATGAATTGTCTTATTAAAATTATTATTTATTTTATTTTTTATTATATATGTATAATTTTGTATTACTATTAGTATATATTATACAAGCATTATATAATTATTATTTATTTATTATATATTATAATCTTAATATTGAATGAATAATTCGAGTTTGGACACTTCTGTTTACACTTTATCGTTGTCTGCTAGAGTTACGGGACGAGAATTTTTACGAGACCAAGGGGATTGCATGTCCCAGCTTTTTGGCTTGTTGTCCGTCAACATTTGCCGTCAATTTTTCGTTTGGTGAAAAGATAACGAAGTTGCTCGACAACGTTGCTCGACAATTCGAAAAGAACACGCGTTGCTCGTCAATTTGACGAGACGGGAAACTTTTGCCCGTGAAAAGATAACGCCTATGAACCGAGTTGGTTTCGCTTCTGCGAGTACCACAGTATAAACGTATCCGGTAGGGACAGTTTGGGAAGCTTACCATTAGAAGCCATGAGAAGCGTCAATACACCCACTATTCATTCATTCATTCATTATGAGAAGCGAAAACGACCCTTTTGTTCCCATAGAAGCTAGCGCCACGGTAGCTGATCTAGAAACTAACAGGCTCCTCCCACTGTCCCTTTCTGCATATTTGTACTGTTTTGTCATCGACTGCTTGCGGACCACTTGCAGGCACTTTTGGCTAGCAAAACTGAGAGGATTTTTCACTGGTTAAGGAAAAACAAACGTTAAAACAGAATGTCTTTAGCCGAGGAGCTTCTTGCAGATTTGGAGGAACTTGAAGAAGAGGATGGAGATGTCGAGTTACCTTTAGCCGAGGACGGAGATGTTGGGACGTCAAAACTCGAGCCCATGAAAGTTGATGAATTCCTTATGCCGTTGCCTAAAACAGTAACATTGGACCAAGTTTCCAAGTTATGGAAATCTGACCGTCTTAAAGAAGTTATGAACGGCATCGAATATTACATCGAGCAGAACCGCAGCTCGACAGAACTTCAGGGTCCCGTTGAAGCTGATCCTGAGTACATGCTGATCGTCGAAGCCAACAACCTGGCGGTAGAAATTGATAACGACGTTAACAGTATTCACAAGTACATCAGAGATATCTATTCAAAACGATTTCCCGAGCTGGAGTCCCTCATCGCCAACCAGATAGAATACATCACCACAGTGAAGGAACTCGGAAATGAGATCAGCAAGGCAAAAAGCAGTGCAGTTCTGCAGCAAACCCTGACACAAGCTACAATCATGGTCGTCTCGGTGACGGCTTCGACCACACAGGGGTGTGTTTACAATCACCAATTCTCGCCCGTTTGTTATGAGCCCTATTTAAATGTGATTTTATTTCTACAGGAAACCACTCGATTCCTACGAACTTGACAAGGTGATGGAAGCCTGCGACGTTGCCATTGAACTGGACAAGAAGAAATCTCGCATCTATTCGTACGTCGAAAGCAGGATGACGTTCATTGCCCCCAATCTCTCTGTTATTGTAGGCGCTGCAATAGCCGCCAAATTGATGGGTATAAGGTCTCATTTTCGTCTGAATATTTTTAACATAATGTCTCGTTTTTGTACAGGAGTTGCCGGAGGGTTAACGGGATTGTCCAAAATGCCTGCATGCAACGTGCAGGTTCTCGGTTCGCAGAAACGCTCTCTCTCGGGGTTCTCGCAAGTTAATGTCCAGCCCCACACGGGATTCGTGTTTCACAGTCCTTTGGTGCAGAACACGCCACCGGTATCTAAATGTGTTAAGCATTAAATTTTAAAAATCTAAATTCATGTGAAATGTGTGTATTTTCATGAATAGGATCTCCGACGTAAAGCCGCCCGTCTTGTAGCCGCGAAATGCACCCTGGCCGCACGTGTCGACGCTTTTCATGAAAGCAGTGCGGGTCTCGCAGGGCAAAGCATGCGAGAAGACATCGAACGGAAACTCGACAAACTGCAGGAACCGCCGCCGGTGAAATCCATCAAACCCTTGGCGGCTCCACTCGAAGCTCCCCGCAAAAAACGTGGTGGTAAACGAGTGCGCAGAATGAAGGAACGCTACGCCTTGACGGAACTTCGCAAGCAGGCGAACCGTATGAACTTTGCCCAAATAGAAGAGGACGCCTATCAGGATGATCTTGGCTACACTCGTGGCAACATCGGCAAAGGAGGTCAAGGAAGAATCAGAGGTGCTGCTGTTGACGAGAAAACCAAAGTCAGGATCTCGAAGGCCTTGCAACGGAACCTGCAGCGACAGCAAGCCTATGGGGGAACGACCACTGTTAAGAAGCAGGTGGCTGGAACAGCCTCTTCGGTCGCGTTCACGCCTCTTCAGGTATTTCACAATAACAGTCTATAGTTGCCATCAGTGACTTTAATGTTTATATTTTACCAGGGACTGGAAATCGTCAACCCGCAGGCGGCTGAGAAAAAGGTCAATGAAGCCAACGCCCGTTATTTCTCTAACAGTGGAACGTTCATCAAAGTTAGCAAGACTCCGTTCCCTGGAACCTCGAAAGATTCGTAATGCTCGTGGCATCAACTTTCCTCCTCATTGTCGTTATTCCTCCAATATTTTTTTTTCATTGAAATGAAATACAATTTAACCACCCCAAAAGAAATGGCATTTGCATCTCTCCGGCTATTTATTTCTAAAGTTCAATCACGTTACGTATCATTTTCATTGTTATAAGAAAATTTAAAATACCTGTTTAACTTTGTCACGAATGATACAGTGCACTAACTTGTCAGAAGACACTAGTGGCCATTAGAAAATTGAAAACAAAAGAGAAACGCCATCTGTACCTAGCGTCAAAAAGACATCTCTAGCAGACAACTTTCACGAAAATTGTCATTTTGTATCCACGTGAAAATTGTTTTTCGCGCAAATCCAGAAAATGAAGCAACTTCTCGATAAAACAAAAATCTATGGACCTAAGAAACCCAAAAACAGAAAAACTAAAGTAAACCTTGTTTTTGATGAAAAGGCACGGAAGTAAGTTGCAAACCAATTTTGTCGAGATTGCTGAAAGGAAAGAAATGTTAGCTACTATCATTTGTATTGGATTTGTGTTTTCTTTTTCCCAGGGATTTTCTGTTGGGCTTTCGTAAACGCAAAGCAGAGCGAAAGAAAAAATTTCAGGAAAAAATGAAGCTGGAGCTGAAAGCAGAAACAAAACGCTTGAGACAGGAGTTGCGAGCAAAGATCGAGAAGTCGGCCTCTCGTCAGGGAATACCCGAAGTTGAGCATCTGTTGGAACCGGAGACCCTCGATTTTCCCGAACATACTGTCACTGTATCTGAGATATCGGAGTCTGTGATACGGGAAGACAACCGTTTCCTTGGAAACAATACAGTGGTATATGTGAAAAAGGAACTAATGGCACATACACAACGTACATTTATGTATTTTTTTCCCCGCGATATAGCGACCTTCAAAAAGCGATTCCGAAGAAAACAGCGACAGTGAGGGGGGCAGTGGCGCGGAAGAAACGGAAGTGCAGGACAAGAAAAAGCTGGCCAAGAAAATAAATAAGGAGACGCTGAAAAAACTGCAAAAGACGAATGCGTTTAAAAAACAGGCGAACATGAATCGTATGAAATGCAAGAAACTGGCCAGCCGGGCAAAAAAGAACCGAGAGGTCAACAAGAAGAAAGGCCGGCCGTGAATTTCTCATCTATCTTGTGTCTGTTCTGAGAAAATATAAACATTTTTTTATGTCAACTTCATGCCGCTTGCCTGTGTTTATGAATCTTGTGCCTTATCAAGTATTCGAGCTCCTCAAAACCGCAAAAAAAAGCTTGTTTAAATGACAGAGCTCTATAGCTTAGTAACTAAACAACTCGTGTCGGATTCATGAAGAGAACTTTTCTATCGTCTGAGGTTTATTCAAGAATTTCACTGCCCCAAATCAGGGCGGTTTCAGTTAAAAGTTTAGGAAAGGATACATGACTATTAAAAGTGTATATATTGCTATTACATGAATAACGTTATGTTCATGGGAACTTTCGCTGCGCAGTTTTCAACCGCAAGACCTTTTAGTACACCCAAGGATAGCATAGTGCGGAACCGAGTCGAATCCGCAATCAGCCATACTTCTGACATAGTAACTGCAACAGCGCAATATAGATACGTTCCAGATACTGTTCATCGTCATTTAGCGCCATCTTTTCACTGAAAGCGTATATCTTGTGAAGCACAAACATAGATGTACCATAAGCAAGTTTAGTTTACATACCTCTCCTTGAAAGGGAGTTCGTGTGTTAATAGGAATTCTTATTGCCGTCCATTGTATAGCATGAACCAAAGCATCATGTTATTTGCTGAACACTATATACTGCCCGACGATTTGGGCGGGTTGTTGATCTCGTGCTGTATTTCCGTATCTGAACAAGTATATTTGAAACGTAGACGATATTGATTGTTTTGAGTGCAATAGCAGTCTTTAAATCAATACAACGCAATGTCGCTAACGGAACATTCGTAGCTATCTATTTATCTATTAAACCTATCTGTGAACCGATCTATAAAACCAATGATGCGTCTGCCTATCACAGTATAGATGATCTATACTATCATACATCTATATACATCTATATACATATGTATATATATATATACATCTATACTGTGCTGCCCATCTATTATGCACGTATCTATTTACCTATATCACTAACCCGTCTACTAAATTTATCTATCTGCCTATTTAACTAACTAACTTCACTACCTACCCTATCTATCTATAAGTCTACCTATGCCTATCCAGCTGAGCTAACTATACACCTACCTACTCTACCTGTACCAAATGACTATATTTGTCGATGTACCCATCTGTTTACCAATCTACCTAACTTCCTATCCAACCAACTATCTCTCCTATCCACCCATCCACGTATCTTATTGCCGATCTTCCCATCTAACTATCTATCTACCTATTTACAAGTTCAGTGGTATGAAAAGTAGGAAATGAATTTGCAGTTTGCCTCCACCAGATGGCATCTCACCTTTTCCGGTCGACACGGTTTGAGATGGCGGCGAAGGGGATGCCACACTGGTTCTATCCGAACCTGCAGCGTCAGGATCTGTCATTGGCTCGTTCTATAACCACTGGGTTTGCCTTAAGAGTAGACGATTTCGACCAGAGAGCGAGTGTGCGTCGTAGTAAACAGAGCCAGACCAGTGTATAACCAAATACCAAAGGAGGAAAGAAACTGTTGCCAATCTCTGTTCTGTATACGTTTCCACTACCAAATCGTAGCAAAGTTTATCTTCTACCGTCTCGTCAAGTTCCAAGTCTATTATAGCTTGTTCAAAATGCATTGATAACCATTCAATGAACTAGTGTCTTTTCACCCTTGGTGTCGGCTGGAATCGGCCAACTTCAATCCAGTTCTTCACTATAAAAGCCACAGTTTATAGTACAGAGCTTCATAGCGCAAGTTCAAGTGAGCGTGCATCCGTATCAGGTAAGATAATCGAACCGCGCCTGATGCCTTATTCATGATACATTTCATCAGATGTATGTACACGTATTAATATAGCATGGTGTACGGCTATGTAGAATGCAGAGGTGAAATGAGAGATATACTGGTATGCACGAAGTTATGAATGCAGAACGCGTGGAGAAGGACAATTTATGTGCATTAAAAGAAGTAGAGAAAGGAATTGATAAAAGGAAACGGATAAGAGAAGGTGCCATAGCGGTATTTTCGCTATCCTGGCTCTGGGTTGAGCTTTTTTATTATTTGATTGGAGGAGCTGCTCAAAGGCGTGGCTTTTCTCATTCTTCTTTTCGAAATTTTGTTTTGATTTTTATTTCTTAGTTATTTTGAGTTTTTCTATCTGCGTTTCTGGTTGTGTGTTTTCCTACGCGGAGCCAAGCGAGAAGGGAAAGAAGAGAAGCTCGACTGAAGCAATCGATTAACCGCGCAAAAGGAGGTAAAGTTGCGCGCTGCTACGTGCCTTGTTTTGCCCCGCGTTGCTCAGAGGCAACTTGGCTGGCAGCCATATCCATATCCAAAGCAATAGCTATTCCGTATCAACTCTTAAACTGAGCGTTATTTCCAAACTTTGGACGTTTGGAGCAATACCAAAGTTTAATCTCAGTATAAAACGATGTCATGATCGATTCCCTAATGACTACTACTATAGACTCGGAACGTATACATATCAACTGAACTCCTTAAGTAACTTGTATCACGCAATGCAAACACAACGCAAACATAGAAAGCTGCAAATGGCAAATGATACAGCAGGGATATCTGTACATTAAAACAGTGCGTCTCAATATAACTGAAATCGCTTTCTTCAAACTATAAGTTGGAAGTTATTCATTCGTAAAGTTTATTCGTTGTATTTTCAATGCGATGGGGGGGGGGGGGGCACGGGATAATGGATTTTATGCATAAATGCATGAGGATGCTCGTCGATGCGCCTCGCTTTCTGTGGTTTTGTATTGGATTGTCTTGCCAAAAGGTCAACATGTAACATGCACGTGTGTCGATGATCACGTGATCGGAGAGCTCGGCGATATCATGCACATATACCGTAGATACACAGCGGTGTCGAGCTCAGATCGAGCCGATCAATATAAGCAGCGTTCGGGATTGTTTAGCGGTTTCTCTCTTTCTACGATCCTATTCCAGTCTTCTCTACCACCTGGTTCATTTGATTGGGCGAACGCTGCGTATTTTAACTTTAGACAAAAAATGCTGGCGTTGTTGTATAGATCTTTGTCTTTACTTTGCAACTGTTCAGCTTAACGTTTGCAAATTTGTTTGTTTAAATTGATGATTACAACGGAATTTCTGTCATATTTGGTGCATTATGATGCATTTGGCAATGTCGCGGTATGGAATAGTTCAAGTTTTATTTCAAAATGACTGTCAATTAAATTTAAAAAAGTGTAACAATTTAAGTTTAATAAAGAGGGGATAAAAAAAGCAGCTACATAAAAAAGCTAAAAAATAATACAATATAACAATGTATATTTCCCGAATATTTTGTAAAAATCACAAAAATTCTTTTTAAAAACAATATTATCAATTAAACTAATAAGAGATAAGGAAAATAGTTGGATTAACTTAATTTTATATAACGAAGGAAGTCAACTTGAATCAATTAAGAAATCTGGCAACGCCGCATTTCTCTTGGACGCTTGCATTCGCTCGGTGTTGTAAAGATCTTGCTGCCGTATTTTGATGTCGCAAGCCGTGGTTGGTACGTTAAATCAACTTCAGTATCGTTGAAAGCCATCTTAAGCTATCTGACTTACCTTTTTAAATTAATTCGGCCTTTTAACGTGTTAATTCGGGTTTGCATAACGCGTGGAAAATTTCTGTCGAAAGTTTGGGTTTTGAAAGTTTTGAGCTGTGGCTATTGGGTTAGTGCCGTGCGCCGAGGTGTCCGCCATTTTGTTCCATCCTCTTGTGTATTTCTTGGAAGAGGCTCATTATCCGTAGCATAGACGTTTGCCGTCGTAATTTGAACAGACGGTCTTGCATAGTTTCAGTCACTAACCAATTTCCTTTAGAAAGTGAAGCAAATGTCAGTAATTGACGTCAGTTGTAAGTTTTTAAGTATCAAAACTTGGTTATGGGCAGTTAAGCTTGAGGTTTACAAATGATTTAAGGCTTACAAGTAAACTTGGGTTGGTCACATAGGTTATAGGTTTGCAGGTGAAGTGTTGTGATAAAACTAAGTTCTTTTTATTTATTTGCAGATGGCGAGTGATGTTTTGACCATGGCCTTGAACAACTCAAACGTTGATGCTCAGTCTTTACAGACATCTGGTAGCGCTGGGGAGACCAGCATTGTCCAAAGCCAAGCTGAGCTGTCTCAGTGCCAAGTGTTTTCCGGTTCCTCGTGCGACCAAGTGCCTCCCACCTCTGTATGTCTTCACGTCTTGCATTTACTTAAACTTAGTTTTTCTCATTTTCACTTTTTTCTCCGTACATTACAGAGTACAGCTGAAGACTTCTGTAGTGCTGCGACGGAAAGTCAGTCAGGAGCAGAGGAGGCTCGGGAGGAGAGAGGCGGGAAGGAGGTGTTTGCTGGAGGAGGAGGAAGAGAAAGTTTGTCTAGCCTGGAAGAGGCGTGCAGAGGAGACGGAGCTGAATCCTCTGCCCGACCTCGTCCCGGTCTTTCCGTGTCATCTGTGATAGTCAGCTCTAGTGTCGCCCACAGCCCCGGTTTCGGATGCTCTAGTGCACCGCCGTCCCATTCGTCCAGTCAAGCCTGCGGCCAGGTACTGTCACCGCTTCGTGGCAGGTCGGTAGTTAGTAACACCTGTGTTTTTTCCCACTCTTTGCAGATGGGGTGCCCTGCAGTTGCCAGTTCTTCCGCTAGCAATAGTCTTAATGATGCACAAAACGACGCCGAGGGAAAGAGCCAGGAGGAGGGCGCATTCTCAGGAGCGACGGTGGATCCTCCAAGTGCAACTTACCTGAACCGTGTGGACGAATCATCAAAAGCGACTGCTTGGCCGGAAGAAGCCGAATGTGATATTTTTGCTGCGACGACGGACCAATCCAAGAGCCGCCCCCTCCGCCAATGGAAACAATCGCCGCCAGAAGAGGCGTACCCACGCGGACCGGCTTCGAACCGCGCCTGGGGCATCTCCTTTTCCATGGGACTTCGCGGTGGAGGCGAAACGGCTACCAATTCCGGTGGCTGGGGTCCTACACCGCAGGGGAGTTCCTCCACCCCGAGTTGGGGTAGTCAGTCACAGGCTCAGGGTCAGGGTCAATGGGGTGCAGGTGCTGCCAACGCGGGTAACCGAAGCGCAGGAGCTAGTCAGGGACCCGGCAATGGTCCTCCACCCACTTCGGCCAATCAGTCGCAGCAGCAGCAGCAGCAAACTCCGTCAATGGCGCAGCAGCAAAGTCAGCCTGCATCTGGCTGGGACTCGATCAAAGGTGCGTCTCAGGCAAACAGGAATTCGACACCTTCAGCAGCAGACAACATGGCTTCGGGCTCCTCCTCCGCCGCCGCCGCCACCGGCGCCACCTCCTCCGGCGAGAACAATGTTTCTGCTATCGGAATCGCCCCTGCCGTGGTGAAGATATCTGAGACTCTAGCCAATTACCGCGACGTGATTTTCAGTCTCGACGGATGGGGAGGCAACCAGGTGAATCAAGACACAGCCTGGGATGTTCCAACCTCCCCCGAACCCCCAACCAAAGACATTCCAATGTGGAAGCAAACGGCCAGCAACGGAACCGAAGTCTGGGAAGCTACTCTGCGCAACGGAGGCCAAATTCCCGTTCAGCCGCCGCAGCCCAAGACTCCCTGGGGCCACACACCCTCCACCAACATCGGAGGCACGTGGGGAGAAGACGACGACAACGGCGATACTTCCAACATGTGGACAGGAGCTCCGACGACCAACCCGGCTCCCTCTCAGTGGGGCGCTGCCGTCCCGGGACCCGTCGGTGGAGCGATTGGAGCCAGTCCAGGACCGCCCGGAGGACCCGTCGCCGCCGCTAACAGCATGTGGGGAGGACCCAAGAAAGACACTGACTGGGGGGCGCAGCCTCCGCCGAATGCAGCCGGCTGGGGCGTGCGGATGGAGCCCGAGAACCTCGGCATCAATACCCAGTGGAAAGCAGCCGGAGGCGGTCAATGGGGTGCCTCAGCTCCCAACAAGGACCTTGGCGGCTGGGGTGATCAGTCACCCACCTCGCAGAAGCGTCAGCTGCAGAAAACTGATGATGGAACCGCCGGTTGGGGAAATCCCAACCCGCAGCCGAACAAGTGGCAGGAAATGCCGGCACCTAATATCGGCGGCAGACCCGGCATGCAGCCGAGTGTACCTCCGCCAGGCCGCCTCCCGCCGGGATCGGCACCCAAAGACATGTCCATGTGGGGTCCACCCAAAAACGGATCCTGGAACGATACGGGAGCCACGGATAATGGTATGAACATTTGGATGGACGGACGACCCGGTCCGCAGTGGAACGAGCCGCAGACTCCCACCTGGCAGAAACCCAAGACGCCGACCACACCAAGCGGATGGGGCGACAGCGAGATTTTCGACACTCCATCGTGGGGTCATCCACCCAAACAGGGTCCTAAGAATCTGACCAAAGAGATGATATGGTCTAGCAAGCAGTTCCGCGTACTTTCCGAGATGGGATTCAAGAGAGAAGACGTGGAGAACGCCCTCAGAGCCAGTAACATGATCGTTGAAGACGCACTGGAGATGCTCTACTCTGGACGCGTACCGATGAACTCCTGGAGACCTTCCAGCGACGATCACAGCGGACTCTTCGATCCTTCGGGACCTGGTGGACCGTATGGAGGATCCAGCAGGTTCGGACCCGGAGGACAGCAGCAGATGCCGTTCCAGGGAGGTCATGTTTTGAACAATCCAGCTCCTTTGGGCTTTACTCCTGGTCTCATGCAGAAGGTAAACATTTCAGGTTAAGTTAAAGTTTATTGGAAATTTAATCATGGGATTTGATGTTGTTGCAGACTGTTCATCCTCCGCCGATTCCGCCACAGGGCAGCCATTATGGCGGAGGCGTTGGAGGAGGCGCTGGTCGCGGTGGACTCCGCGACGTCGGTGGAGTTGGCAGTGCGGTTGGAGGGCAACCGTCGCAGGCGCAGCTTCGCGGCCTCGTTCAGCAAATCCAAATGGCCGTCCACGCCGGCCACCTGAATCCGCAGATACTCAACCAACCACTGGCCCCGCAGACGTTGATACTACTCACTCAGCTTCTGCAGCATCTCAAAGTGTACCAGCAGTTGATGAGCCAGCAAGCAGCACTGGGCAACCGGCCCCAGATGGGTGGGCCTTCAATGCAAATCTTTCAGCAGCTGAGCAAAACCAAGCAGCAGATCGCCAGTCTTCAGAACCAAATCACTACGCAGCAATCTCTCTATGTTAAGCAGCAGCAGCAGGGTCAGTTCATGTCCGGACAGCAGCCTCCAGGAGCCCCTCCCACTCAGCCCGGGGACATGTTTAAAGCTGGCGGCAGCTTAGTGGATCAGCTTCCCTCCAAATTTGATCAGATCTCGTTGCAAGACAACCAACTGCAGTCGCGCCTCAAACAATGGAAAGTCGAAAAGACGGAGATGGACTTTGACTTCTCGCGTGCCCCCGGCGGAGGGAGCAGCATCACTACCCCGGGAGGCGGAACCAAACCCCCGCTGGGATCCTCTCTCTCGTCGCCGCTGCTGGTGCACAGCGAGGGCACCTGGTCACGCGCGCAGTCGGAAAGCGGATGGCCCGATTCCGGCGCCGATCTTAGCACTCCATCCTCTGCCGATGGCAAAGATGCCTGGGCTAACCCGGGCTCCTCCGCCTCTTCCGCCTACTCGTCCCTCACTGATCTAGTACCGGAATTTAAACCTGGAGAACCCTGGAAGGGCCCCTTGCTGAAGACGGTCGAGGAGGATCCTACCCTGACTCCAGCGCAGTTTATGGCCACCGACAGCTTCTCCTCGGCATCGAAGACGTCACCTCCGCCTTCTGGCGGAGGACCTGGATCCAACGATTCCGTGTTCACAACGGCGCTTTCCTCGTCGACCTGGAGTTTTAACTCGGCTAGCGGAGGCGCTGGTCAAGGTAGCAGCAAGTTTGGACCTCCGAAGACTCCCTCGTGGTCCGATAGCACTCCCACTGGGGGAGATCTCTGGGGTGCCCCCAAACCGCGCGGTCCTCCGCCCGGTATATCGGCGGTGACGAAACGCGATTACGGAGTCGCTGGAACCTGGAGCGGGTCGCTGAACGGCAACTCTGCCTGGCTGATCCTCAGGAACCTGACGCCGCAGATTGATGGGTCGACGCTGAAGACGTTGTGCGCGCAGCACGGGCCCGTTTTGAACTTCCACCTCTACCTCAACCATGGAATTGCGCTGGTGCGCTACTCTTCGGGCGATGAAGCCGCTAAGGTATTGGATAATGTCCGTCTCAGATTGCTTAATCGGTTAATCGAATTAAAGCTTGAGGTTAACTTTATTTTGGATTATTTCTTTTAAGGCGCAAGGTGCACTGAACAACTGCGTGCTGGGCAATACGACCATCCTAGCCGACCTGGCCAGTGAATCGGACGTCCAGGGCTGGTTGCAGCAGCTGGGTATGCCGCCTCAACAGCAGCAGCAGCAACCTCAGCAGCAGCCCAGTGCCAGCAACTGGAACGTGCGCGGTTCGACGCCCGGAGCCCCCGGAGGAAACGGCGGCAATAACAAGCCCGGCGGCAGCTCGGCTTCGGACACGTGGGGCGCCGCCGGTTCCTCGTCGGGTTCCATGTGGGGCGCGCCGTCGTCGAGCTCGGTCTGGTCGAATTCCTCGCTGGAACGCAGCGGCAATTCCTCGTCCTCGCTGAATGCACCGCTCAACTCGTTCCTGCCCGGTGATCTCCTGGGCAATGAGTCCATGTGAAGAAGAGAAATCCTGAAAAGGTAAAAACACACACAAAAAAAAACAAGAAAAAAACGATTTCCAGAGTAATCGACAACCTACCAATATTGAGGGGGTGAAAAACAAATCGACATGACTACAAAAACCATTGAACACAAACTAATGGGCAAGTGACGTTATGCTGTATTCCCTTTTTACAAACTTTTCCCCTTGTTTTCCTCCTCGACCTGTCCTTACGTTTTTTTTTGGAGGGAAAAACGACGCGACTTGTCATTTGAGTTGGTTTTTTATTGTCCCAATTTAAAGTGTACCGAGTCTATTGCTTACTAGTTAATAATAATAATAACAACAAAATGAATTTCGTTTTCCTGCTGTGCGCCGTTATTGTTTCTTGTTTCAATCTCCTGAATTTGTTTTGTCTTGATCACTATTTTTCGGCTAATGGTTCTCCTAATGGGTTTAGACAAGTGTGCCTGACGAAGAAGACAAACACCTCGGCTCTCCTCCTTCTATTTCGATTTTAAATTTTTTTTTGGTTTGGTTTAGTCTGTGATCTCAGATCGTGACCACTCGAGGCTTTTTTGCTCCTCCGCCACTAAACCCCACCCGCCCCCCTCCAACTAACCATTGTGACCCAAAATCCACCGGCAAAACGGTCCTTAAAGCCGCCTTTATGGTAGGCCTTGTCTTTGATGATTTCTCTTTTTTTTTGGTGAAAGAATCGCTGGAAAAATTCTGTGTGAATTCAGGATTCTCTTTTTCTCTATTTTGTGCACAATAATGGCGAGGTAATTTTATTCAAAGAGAAAAAAGCATCACGTTTTAGTCGTTTACCTACAACACCCGCTCCCCGTCAAACTTGAAGATCCCGCTTAAAAGTGTTCAAACTTTGGTATTTGTTCAATATCGGAGACGATATTTTCCTCAGTAAATATTCTTGCTTTTTATTCTTTCTAGGGATGGATAATTTGTAATACCGCCTGCGTTATTTCTCTCCTTTTGTCGTATTAGATGATTATCAACTGATGGGGTAGGAATTTTGGGTTAGAGCTTCTGATTCCTCCTCCTCCTCCGCCGCCCCAAAGTCGAGTCTTGGTTAGGATTTTATCAAAGGGGCAGCAGCTGTGTGTGTTTCTTTTTTAAATGTCATCCCCCGCCCCCTGATGTGCACAAATTGATTTTCTTATTAAAGGGCGAGTTTTAAAAGAAGTGGAAAGGGCGAAAACAAAAGTCTCGTTTAAATCAGTATTTGGGTGATGAAGTGCCACAGTGGGAGTTATGTGTTGTATTTCGCCCCGTCCCTGTCTTCTTGTTGAATCGATCGTCTTTTATCTCGGCACCTTTTTTCACTCTCCCGAAATTGTTAGTCAGAAAAATCAGAATTAATTTTTTTTTTACAATTAATCAATCTATTGAAAAAAATTGAATTTCGCGCGCGATTGCAGAAAAGGGGAGGGAGTAAAATCACAAATATTCAATGGCCTCATCGTAATTGTCAAACAAGCAAACAAAACGACACTATCCAATAAGCCTCTAGTGCGTGTTTAAAATTTGACGAATTGTTTGGGTCAGCGAAAAAGGTGTGTGTGTGTAGGGGGGGGAGGTTCCGTGTCACTGACTATTTCCGTTTTTAGTTGGAAAAAAATTGAAGCCATATCACCGATCTTAAATTGTTTTCAATTGCTCACCAGTTTGTCAAGATGAACATTGGCTTTTTTCGGATGGAAAACCCTCGACTTTGACCTCGTTTTAGTGGGAATTTCTCTCAGTACTGATACAGCACATCCAGTGGCAGTGGAAGAAATCAGCTTATTTTGCCCTTTTTCTACAAAAAAAAATCACTTCAAATTTACTTGGAAAGACGAAGGGGGAGGGGGTTAATCTCGAGAATTTGAATACGGGGGTTGTTAGTCGAAAAGTGCCTTTTGCCATCGACAAGGTTCCAAAATTTGTGTAAAATGTAAGGCGGGGGGGGGAGGCGACGTTATTCTCTGATTGGCTGGAAACGCAGAAAGGGGGGAGGGACTTGGAGCAGTGCGGCGATCTCGTCAACCAGGGTTAAGGTACGAAATCTTTTGATTGGGAGTCGTTTTTTTTATAAAATGGAATTCAATTAGGGTCAACTATTATTACGTGTATCTGTTCCAGCTGGGTCGATTCATCCGTAGGCAGCTCCTTTTTTATGTAATTTCTTTAATTCATTGAATTTGAAAACGAGTTAAGACGTCAGACAACAATTTACAATATGCCGACCAAAAGATTCTCCTGCTGCAATATATTTTCAACATGGAAACAAATTCGATTTGAAATTCTCGGAAAACAATCCTGTAGAGTGCCTTGTAGGATCCCCGTTTCAAACCAACAACGATTTCCCTCCGTTTTTTTTATTTTTTTCGGAAAAAATTTCATATCTGATTCTCATCGCAGTCTTTCTCTTCCACACGGTTGGACGACCTTTGACCGTCTCTTGGTCGGTCAGAGACTGGCATTTCACCGGGACAAAAATTTAGATTTTCTCTATTCAAATGCGTAATCAAAGACAAACCACCAGCAACAAGTTGAATAATCGGATGAATCGATTGGATTTTTCTTTCTAAAACAGTACCTTGAAATTTGTTTAAAAGCGGACATTGTGATCTGACACCAATTCTTCTTCGAAATTCAATATTGTTCTCCATTTTTTTTGTCCCCCCAACCTTTCGAACGAGTAAAGACGAGAGCGGAAAAAAAATTAGCCGATTTGAACCCCAACCATGCCTCGACATGTGCTCTTCCATGAATGCCAAAGTCTCTTTGAGGAAAATCGATTTCAAGAAAGGGGAAAAAAATAGAGATTTCGACGCTAATTATTCTCTCGCACACTCTCTCGAACTTGGGAAGTAACTAGTCAAGAGACGACTTCAAATTCCGCCTATTCCTAAAAATTTAAAAGCAGCAGCACGTGATAGGATTTTCCCCCATAACGCCCTGTGGTTTTCCTCATTTTTCTTCGGTGGAGTAGGTGGGAATAGCCGGGTGAGTGGGGGAAAACAAGCCATGATTTCAAACCAAAACCGTTCATTTAATTTAATTCTCTCAAATAATAATTTTTTTTATCTCCAAAAATACCAACTTGAGGGGGGGCGGAGAACAGGTAATAAGGAGACATATCTTGACAGTCGCAAATTAGAAATTTTTAATTTTGAAAACAAACACTGAATTGACCAAATAATTGAGAGGAAAATCCTGAAACCTGTTTTTTTTCCCTCTGGGGACGAGAAAAGCTAATTCGCTCACCTCTTTGCTTATCGATGAAATTGACCATTTTTTAAAAAAAAGCTCTCTCCTCTCTCCCTGTTGTGTGTGCGCGCGCGCGTGTGTGTGAATTAAAAAGCCAGACGAGCACAAGCCTTTAATGCCTTTCAAACGGCACGTTTCAACAAGAATATGCCAGTAAGAGTTATAAAAAAAACTAAAACCCCCCGTCGGAATTCCATCATCTAGTTGAGGTGCTTCATTCATTCATTCATTCACTCGGCCAATGGGGGAGGATTGTCGCCTGGTTGTTTTTTTTCAGATTTCCCGCCCTTCAACTCAATCCCAAATCAACTACGAACCAATGGCCCCCTCTCGCCCGCCCCCGATTTTTTTTCGAATTTTTGTCAGATTGCCCAATCATTTGCGAGATATTTCAACATATTCGAGACTTGGATTTTTGGAGGCCCCAGTTTGGCATTGATCTTAAAACTATGATGAAGATGATGATGACAGCCGTGGTTTAAAAACTAGTTACATAGTGTCAGCCCCATTGTGTTGGTCGCCCTCTGTGTCGATGTGTCATTTGTGTGCGCGGGTGTAGGGTTTAATAATATTATTTTTTCTCTGCAGTTTCACCTTTTCTATTTGTGTTTTGCATTGAAACTATGGAGATCAGCTTACAACAACTATAAACGTGTCTGTAGTGTCATTTTTTCAATCATAATTATAATAATTATTATACTAATAAGAAATAAAAGCGAGCGCCATTCCTTTAGTTGATCGAACCCTCCC